>JAABKJ010075445.1:9595794-9874192 GCA_011634705.1 Andricus grossulariae | reverse complement strand
ATCTATCTTTTTTAATCTCCTCGTCCCTATCTCATTGTATCATACATCTATCAACGTCTATCTTGTTCTATCTATTTCTCAATCAGAATTCACGCCTATCTTTTTCAATGCCCTCTTCTCTATCTCATCCTATCCTTCATTTATTAACGTCAATCTTTTTCTATATATTTTACAATCTGAATTCACTTCTATGTTTTTCTACACCCTCTTCTCTATATCATCCTATCCTTCATCTATCCATCTCAATATATTTCTATCCCTGGATCAATCTAAATTTCCATCTATCTTTTTTAATCTCCTCGTCCCTATCTCATTGTATCATACATCTATCAACGTCTATCTTGTTCTATCTATTTTTCAATCAGAATTCACGCCTATCTTTTTCAATGCCCTCTTCTCTATCTCATCCTATCCTGCATTTATTAGCGTCTATCTTTTTCTATTTATTTTTTAATCTGAATTCACGTCTATCATTTTCAATACCCTCTTCTCTATCTCATCCTGTCCTTTGTCTATCCACGTCAATATTTTTTTATCCTTGAATTACTCTAACTTTCCATCTATCTTTCACAAACTCCTCTTCCCCATCTCACTGTACCATACATCTATCAACGTATATCTTTTCCTATCTATTTTTCAATCTGAATTCACATCTATCTCTTTCAATACCCTCTTCCCTACCTCATCCTATCCTTCATCTATCCACGTCAATCTTTTTCTATATCCTGTCAATCTAAAGTTACGTCAATCTTTCTCAACCCCCTTTTATTTTATCTTATCTTGTCCTTTATCTATACTCATCAATATTTTACTATCTTTCTGTCAATATAAATTCGTATCTATCTTTTCTAATCTCATCTTCCCTATCTGATGTGTATAATTTTGTATCTATTTTTCAATCTAAATTCACGTCTATTTTTATCCATCCTCTATTCTCTGTCTCATTTTACCCTGTATCTATTTAATTCAAAGTTTTTCTACCTCTGTTAATTTAAATTCCTGTCTATCGTTTATTAACCTGCTCTTCTCTATCTCATCCTATATTACATCTAGTAACGTCTGTCTTTTTCTATCTCGTCGTTTATCTAAACTTACGTCTAACATTTTCCTTCCTCTCTTCTCTATCTCGCCCTGTCCTTTATCTATCCATGTAAACTTAAAGGTTTTGCCCTGCTGGAAGTGGAAAGACTGAACAAGATAGAAATTGAGGAATAGGAAAAGATAAAATGATTGTATCACTCCTTTTATCATTCAATATGTCACTTTGCATCCCTGAAACGCTATATTTTCGTATCCCCAACCGTAATAATATTCTATGTCTTACTCCTCCTTTCGTAATCGAGGACTCTTATCTTTTTCTATCCCTAACTATCTATCTATTATGAATTTCCATCTTTTTTCATCTCTTTCTCTATTTTCCACAATTGAGTACTCTTATCATTTTCTATCCCTTAAAATTAGGAAGGGAATTTAGATTGATAGAGAGATAGAAACATATTAACGAGAATACATATAGGATAAGAAGAGATAGAGAAAGGAAGATTGAAACAGATAACGGGAGTTTATATTGATAGAGTGATCGAAAAATATTGACGTTGATAGAATCAGGATAGGGTGAGATAGAGAAAGATTGATGTGGATAGATGAAGGAGGAACAGAGATAGAGAAAAGCAGATTGAAAAAGATAGCGATAGTTTTGATTGATAGAGAGATCGAAAAATATTCCCGTTGGTAGAATCAGGATTGGATGAGATAGAGAAAAGGAGATTTGAAATGTAAGACGTGAATTTAGATTGACATAAAGTAAAAAAAGATTGACATGGATGGATAAAGGACAAGAAGAGATAGAGAAAATGAGATTGCGATAGATAATGAGAGTTTAGATTGATGGAGAGGTAGAAAAATATTGAATTTGATAGAATCAGTATAAGATGAGATAGAGAGAAGAAGATTAGAAAAGAATGATGTCAATTTAGATTGACAAAAAGATAGAAAAAGATTGACGTGAATAGATAAAAGACAAGAAGAGATAAAGAAAAAAAGATTGAAAAGGATAATGAGGGTTTAGATTGATAGAGAGATGGAAAAATATTGACGTTGACAGTATCAGTATAGGACGAGATAGAGAGAAGAATATTGGAAAAGAAAGACGTGAATATCGAAAACAAAAAGATAGAAAAAGATAAACGTGGATAGATAAAGGATAAGTAGAGATAGAGAAAAGAAGTTTGGAAGAGAAAGACGTGAATTTAAATCTGTATGGATAGATAAAGGACAAGAAGAGATAGAGAAAAAGAGATTGAAGAAGATAAGGGGAGTTTAGATTGATAGAGGGATAGAAAAATATTGACGTTGATAGAATCAGGATAGAATAAGATAGAGAAAAAGAGATTAAAGAAGATAATGGGAGTTTAGATTGATGGAGAGATAGAAAAATATTGACGTTGATAGAATCAGGATAGGATGAGATAGAGAAGAAGATTAGAAAAGAATGATGTGAAATTAGATTAGCAAAAAGATAGAAAAAGATTGAAATGGATAGATAAATGATAGAATGATATAGAAAAAAGAGGATTGAAAAAGATAGGCGCGAATTTAGATTGACAAAGAGATACAATGGGATACATTCTCTCTATCTATTTCTATCATAAATATTCAAAATTATTCAAAGGGATAGGATCTCTATCTTTTCACTTCCAGCAGGGGGGTTAACCGATTTTTTTTTTTTTTTTTAATCGTCTCGTCTTTATTTAATTAGCCTGATGCAACAATTAAAATTCAATTTCTTAATATTTAAATAATTGATAATTTCGTTCAACCGGCTCGAATCGAGTAGCGCTCTAACAACAGGAAGGTCGGGTGAGTTATGACTGACAGTCAGTATACCTCCTGGGTTCCAGTATCGTTTAAAAATTTCACGCTTGGCTTCCTGCCGCGTCCTTCTTGAAACGGGAGCGCCTGTTTTCAGCTTATCATGGATTCTTTTCCGGTGGCGGATTGCTCGTTTCCAGGCGCATAAATGAAGCACATTTTCGATTAATTGAAAAAAAAACCAAGACCATTTTTCAAAAAAAGGACACTAATAGGTTGTGTAATATGCCATTGAGATTATGTGGTTAAAATATTGCATCAAACAATTCATCCTTGCAGGAGGAAACATGTCATTTGTAATACATGGGCTAAAAATCGTGCCTGAGGAAGCACCTTAAGGCCATGTGACGTGTGGGTCACGTGACCGGCTTCCTACTTTACCGACGCTTTTTTTTATTTTTAAACTTATTTTCACACGAATAGCCACATCGAGTTGAAAATTTGGGATAATAAATAAGAAGCACTAAGAAAATGAGGGTAGATGGTGGGAGAGGAAGTAGTGGAAGTGAGGGAGAATGAGGAGAGAAAGTGAGGGGAAATCAGGGGAAGGGAAGTAGGAGAAATAAGGGAAGAAGAAGTGAGGGGAAGTGAGTGAAGGGGCAGTAAAGAGAGTAGGGGAAATAAGGCAAAATGAGGAAGGGAAGTGAGGACAAATGAGAGGAAGGAAAGTAAAAAAAAAATGAGGGAAGAAGTGAGTGAAGGGAAGTAAGTGTAGGAGCAGTGTATATAGTAGGGGAAATGAGGGAAGGGGTCGGGAAAGTGAGAAAGGGGGTAGAATAAGTCAAGGTGAATAAGGAGAGGGATAGTAGAGGAAGTGGGTGGAAATTATGGGTGAGGAAGTAGGAGAAGGGCGGGGAAATGAGAGGAAGTGAAGGGAAATAAGGGTACATGATGGAAGAGGGAGTAGTGGAAATTAGGAAAAATGAGGGAAAAGGAAGATGGAGCAATAAGGGATAGGAAATGAGGGGAAGTGAGTGAAGAGGCAGCTAAGAAAGTAGGAGACATGAGGCAAAATAAGAAAGGAAAGTGAGGGCAACGGAGAGGAAGGGAAATAGAAGAAATGCAAGAAGTAGTGAGTGAAGGGAAGTGAGTGTAGGAACAGTGGATATAATAGGGGAAATGAGGAGCGGGGTAGGAGGAGTGAGATAGGGGGTAAGAGAAATCAGGGGAAATAAGAAGAGGGATAATAGGGAAAGTGAGTGGAAATTATCGGTAAGGAAGTGTGAGAAGTGGGGGAAATAAGAGGAAGTGTAGGAAAATGAGAGTACATGATGGGAACGATAGTAGTGGGAGTGAGGGAAAATGAAAGTACATGATGGGAGAGGAAGATGTGAATGTGAGAGAAAATGAGGAGAGAAAGGGAGTGGAAATTATCAGAAGGCAAGTAGGAGAAATAAGGGAAGAAGAAGTGAGGTTAAGTGAGTGAAGGAGCAGTAAAGAGAGTGGGGGAAATAAGGAAAAATGAGGCAAAATGAGGCAAATTAGAGAAGGGAAGTAGAAGAAATGTGGTAGGAAGAAGTGAGCGGAAGTGAGTAAGGGGGCAGTAGATATAGTAGGTGAAATCAGTGAGGGGTAGGAAAAGTAAGAGAGGTGGTGGAAAAAGTCAGGTAAAGTAAGAAGTGGTATAGTATAGGACGTGAGTGGAAATTATGGGTATGGAAGTAAGAGAAGTGTGGGGATATTAGAGAAAGTAAAGGAAAATAAGGGTACATAATGGAGGAGGAAGTATTGGAAGTGAGGGAAAATGAGGGGCAGGGAGGATGGAGAAAAAATAGATAAGAAGTGAGGGCAAGTGAGTGAATGGGCAGCTAAGAAATTAGAAGGAATGAGGCCAAATAAGGAAGGAAAGTGAGGAAAAATAAGTGGAAGGGAACTAGGAGGATTAGGGACAGAAGAAGTAAGGGGGAGTGAGTGAAGGGGCAGTAAAGAGAGTAGGGGAAATGAGGCAAAATGAGGAAATTAAGTGAGGGCAAATGAGAGGAAGAAAAATAGAAGAAATGAGGGAAGAAGAAGTGTGAAGTAGTAAATAAAGGGGCAGCATTTATAGTGGGGGAAATGAGAAAAGGGATAGGAGAAGTGAGATAAGGGGTAGGAGAAGTCAGGGAAAATGAGAAGAGGGATAGTAGGGCAAGTGAGTGGAAATGATGTGTAAGGAAGTAGTAGAAGTGGGGGAAATGAGAGGAAGTGAAGTGAAATGAGGGTACATGATGGAAAACGAAGTAGAGGAAGTGAGGTAAAATGAGGAGATGTAGTGAGGGGAATTGAGGGGAGGGGTAGGGAGGGTGGGATAGAGGGTAAGAGAAGTCAGGGGAAATAAGGAGAGGGATGAAAGGGAAAGTGAGTGGAAATTATGAGTAAGGAAGTAGGAGAAGTGGGGGAAATGAGAGAAAGTGAAGGAAAATGAGGGTGCATGATGGGAAAGGTAGTAGTGGGAGTGAGGCAAAATGGGGGTACATGATGGGACAGAAAGTAGTGAAAGTGAGAGAAAATGAGGAGAGAAAGTGAGTTGAAATGAGCAGAAGGGAAGTAGGAGAACTAAGGGAAGAAGAAGTTAGGTGAAGTGAGTGAAGGGGTAGTAAATAGAGTATATGAGATGAGGTAAAATGAGTGAGGGAAGTGAGGGAAAATGAGAGGCAGGGAATCAGAAGAAATGAGGGAAGAAGAAATGAGGGGAATTGGGTAAAGGGGCAGTAGATATAGTAGGGGGAAGGAGGGAATAGTATGGGAAGTGAGAGAGGGGGTAGAAGAAGTTAGAGGAAATAAGTAAAGGGATAGTAGGGGAAGTCAATGAAAATTATGGGTAAGGAAGTAGGAGAATTGGGGGAAATGAGAGGAAGTGTAGCAAAATGAGAGTACATGATGGGAGAGAATATAGTGACGTTGAGGCTAAATGAGGGTACATGATGAGAGAGGAAGTAGTGAAAGTGAGAGAAAATGAGGAGAGAAAGTGAGTGGAAATGATCTGAAGGGAAGTAGGAGAAATAAGGGAAGAAGAAGTGCGGTTAAGAGAGTGAAGGGGCAGTAAAGAGAGTGGGTGAAATGAGGCAAAATAAGGCAAATGAGAGGAAGGGAAGTAGAAGAAATATGGGAAGAAGAAGTGAGCGGAAGTGAGTGAAGGGGCAGTAGATATAGTAGGAGAAATCAGGGAGGGGTAGGGGAAGTGAGAGGGGGGTAGAAAAAGTCAGGGGAAATAAGAAGTGGGATAGTAGAGGACGTGAGTGGAAATTATGGGTGAGGAAGTAAGAGAAGTGGGGGGAAATTGGAGAAAGTAAAGGAAAATAAGTGTACATAATGGAACAGGAAGTAGTGCAAGTGAGAGAAATTAAGGAGCAGGGAAGATGATGAAACAAGGGATAACAAGTGAGGACAAGTAGGTGAAGGGGCAGCTAAGAGAGTAGAAAAAAATGAGGCCAAATAAGAAAGGGAAGTGGGGAAAAATAAGGGGTAGGGAAGTAAGAGAATTAAGGAAAGAAGAAGTAAGGGAAAGTGAGTGAAGGAGCAGCAAAGAGAGTAGGGGAAATGAGGCAAAATACGGAAGGAAAGTGAGGCCAAATGAGAGGAAGGGAAGTAGAAGAAATGAGGAAAGTAGAAGTGAGAAGAAGTGACTGAAGGGGCCGTATATATAGTAGGGGAAATGAGGGAAGGGGTAGGGAAAGTGGGAGAGGGGTAGAAGTCAGAGAAAATAAGGAGAGGGATAGTAGGGGAAGTGAGTGGAAATTATGGGTGAGGAAGTAGGAGAAGTGGGGGGAAATGAGAGTAAGTGAAGGGAAATGAGGGTACATGATGGAAGACGAAGAACCGGAAGTGTGGGAAACTGAGGAGACGTAGTGAGTGGAAATGAGGGGAAGAGAAGTTGAAGAAATAGGGAAAAATGTGAAGAGAAGTAAGCGAAAGGGCAACTAAGAGATTAGGAGAAATGAGGCAAAATGAGAAAGGAGAGTGACGGAAAATAAGGGAAACGGAAGTAAAAGAATTAAAGGAAGAAATGAGTGAAAGTGAGGAATGGGGTTGGAGAAGTCAGGTGAAATAAGGAGCTGGATAGTAGGAGAAGTGAGTGGAGAGATATTCTTTAAATTTTCTATATGGATCATATTAAATGTAAATTTTCCTTGAAGTAGTTACTGAGAGCCTTTTTGTTTAAATTAATATAAAATATTTATTTCTAACTTACATCAATTATCAACTCACTAAGTAAAAAGTTGACAAAAAGTGGAAAATTTCAGAAACCGCAACTATCTAGCACTACTAAGTCAGAAGATAGTTTTAACAATAATAATTTGTTTAAACAACTATGTTTGTTAAATTTCGATAATCATTATCAAACTTTAAGTAAATAGTGGACAGAAAGTTCAATTATTCAGACAAAACCGCAATTTTCTAACATTATTGAATGATAATGTTATTTAAAATAATATAAAAATTGTTTAAACAATTAATTTTGTTAAATTTAATTAATTATTTACCTCACTCTAATTAAAAATTGGACAAAAAGTGTAACATTTTTGCAAAAACTGCAATTTTCTAGCATTATTCTAAGGAAAAATTATTAACAATAATAATAAACGACTTACACAATTATTTTTGTTAACAATAATTAAGTGTTACCTCACTCTACTTGAAAATTGGTCAAAAAGTGGTAGATTTATTTTTTTAAACCGAAACTTTCTGACTCTATTCTAAGAGAAAATTGCTAAAAACAATAATCAATTGTTTAAAAAATTTATGTAAACATATCATTATCAGTTTAAAGTAGTATTTTATGTATGAGAAACAATGTGCATCAAAAAAACCTCAAAAAATCATAATTAGCGCCAAAAACTCGGAAAACCCATTTTTTCACTTATGGGCTTTTTTTGGGATCCATTGGGTAGGTTTTTTTTACCTGCTAATGGACAATTTTTTAGGGTTTATTCACAAATTACGTAAGACGATTTCGGAGGTGGAGGGGTTTGGTAAAATCTTATCATTTACAAGAAGTTTCAACTAAAAACGGTAAATTTTAAGTTGAAAAAAAAAAATAATTTTGAACGAAAAAAAAAATCGAATTTTTCAATTGTCAACCAAGATGACATTTCTAGCAAAAGAGATATATTTTCAATTAAAATTATGAATCTTCAACTAAAAAAAAAAAAAAAATTCAACCAAGAAGGTTATTTCCTTTTTACCAAAAAATAATAATTTTCAACTAAACAAGATCAATTTTCGATCAACAATAGAAAAATTACATTTTTAGTTAGAACAATTATTTACAAAAAAAATCGAATTTTCAACAAATTAATTTATGAAACCAAAAAGATGAATTTTCAACAAAAGAGTGGAATTTTCAACCAAGAAAGATTTTTCAGTCAATAAAGAAAACAATTTCATCAAAATTTTTTTCAATTTCAAGCCAAAAAGACGAATTTTTTACAAAACAATTTTTCTACCAGAAAAATTTAAATTTTCAATAAAATACATGAAGTTTCAACCAAAAAGGGTAAATTTTAAATTAAAAGAATTAACTTTTAACCAAAAAAGACAAATTATCAACAAAATACATGATTTTTAAAAGAAGTAGTTCGATTTTCAGCTAAAAATCTCAATTTTCAAGCAAAAATAGAAAAATTACATTTTTAGTCAGAAAAATTACATTTTTAGTCAGAAAAATTACATTTTTAGTTAGAAAAATTAATTTACGAAAAAAAGCCATTGTTGAATTTTAAAGCCAAACAAACGAATTTTCTGCAAAAAAGTTGAATTTGTAACAAAAAGTATGAATTTTCAACTAAAAAAGATCAATTTTTAACTAAAAAAAGAATAGTTAAATTTTCAGTTCAAAAAATAAATTTTCAAAAAAAAAGAAGAATTTTCAAGAAAATAGAGAAATTTTCACATACACAAATGATTTTTCAACCAAAAAGATGAAGTTTTAACTTATAAGATTACTTTTATACGAAAAAATACGAATTTACAAACAAAATAGCTAAATTTCCAACCAAACGGATGAACTTTCAACCAAACAGATTAAATTTCTGCCAAAAAACGTAATTTTTCAATAAAATACAAAAATTTGCGACCCACTTTTTGAATTTTCAACTACAAAAAATCAGTTTGTGACAAAAAATGGAATAGTTAAATTTTCAGTAAAAAATGAATTTTCAAAAAAGCAGTTAAATTTTCACTTGAAAAAATTAATTTTCAACCAAAAAGATGAAGTTTCAACTAATAAGATTACTTTTCTACCGAAAAAGACGAATTTTCAACAAAATGCGTGAATTTTTAACAAAACAGTTAAATTTCTAACCAAACAGATGAATTTTCAACCAAAAATATTCAATTTCTACCAAAAAAGATAAATTTTCAACAAAAAATGGAATAGTTAAATTTTCAGTAAAAAAACGACTTCTCAATTAAAAGAAAAATCAATTTTCAACAAATTAGTTAAATTATGAAGCAAAGGAATGCATTTCCACCAAAAATATGAATTTTTAATCGAGAAGATTAATTTTCTACTAAAAAAAGCAAATTTTCAACAAATTTCATGAATTTTTATCCAAATAGTTGAATTTTCAACTAAAGAAGATACATTTGCTACCAAAAACTGAATAGTTAAATTTTCAGTTTAAATATTAATTTTCAACCACAAAAAATGAACTTTCAACCAAATGCATGAATTTTCAACTAAAATGATGAATCTTCACCCAAAAAAAATAAATTTTTACCAAAGTAGTTCCGCTTTCAACAAGGTAGGTTAACTTTTAATAAAAAAAAAAAGATAAATTCTTATCGAAAAAAGCAATAGTTGATATTTCAACCAAAAAGGATTTTAATTTTAAACCAAAAACCGTTACATTCAACCAAAAAAGATAAATTTTCAATAAAAAATGAACTAGTTGAATTTTCCCTTGAAAAAAATTAATTTCAAATAAAAAAATGAATTTTTATCAAAATAGTTTAATTTTCAACCAAAAAAATGATCTTCTAACCAAAAAGATTCCGCTTTCAACTGAGTAAATGAATTTTTAATAAAAAAAGATTAATTCTCATCGAAAAAAGTAATAGTTGATATTTCAACCAAAAAATATTTTAATTTCAAACCAAAAACAGTTAAATTCAACCAAAAAAGATGAATGTTCAACAAAAAATGGACTAGTTAAATTTTCAGTTAAAAAAAAATTAATTTTAAATAAAAAACGAATTTTTATCAAAGTACTTTAATTTTCAACCAAAGAAATTATCTTTCAACCAAAAAGATTCCGCTTTCAGCTGAGCAGTTAAATTAAAAAAAAAAGATTAATTTTCATCGAAAAAAGTAATAGTTGATATTTCAACCAGAATGGATTTTAATTTTAAACTAAAAACAGATAAATTCAACCAAAAAAGAACAATTTTGAAAAAAATGGACTAGTTAAATTTTCAGTTGAAAAAAACTAATTTTAAATAAAAAAACTAATTTTTATCAAAATAGTTCAATTTACAACCAATGAAATAATCTTTCAACCAAAAAGATTCCGCTTTCAACTAAGCAGTTGAATTTTTAATAAAAAAAAAAGATGAAGTCTCATAGAAAAAAGTAATAGTTGATATTTCAACCGAAAAAGATTTTAATTTTAAACCAAAAACAGTTACATTCAACCAAAAAAGATAAATTTTCAATAAAAAATGAACTAGTTGAATTTGTTCGGAAGGAAGGGATATGTCGCATGATTTCCAGCTTTTATTTCTAGGTGTGCAAAATTCGTATTGCCAAAGGCCTCCGTTTGAACTTTTGCACCTGCGAGACAGGAACATCGTCAGCACTTTACGGAAGTAAGGTGCTTCGAAGTCCTTTCTGTTTCCAAAGAGAATTATCGATTTCCAACTTGAATCAGAATTGATGCAGGTTGAATTTTTTTTTTCAATTTCGGGCAATATTGTTTCATTAATTTTTTTAGATTATAGCCTTCTTCATTCTGAAAGTTGGCTCGCAGGCTAGTTCCTCGGGAGCTTGGAATGCCACGTAGGCATTCACACAGAATCTGAATTAATATAGCTTGAAATAATATTTCAAGCTACATTGATTCGGAGAACAAAAATATTTGAAAATTTATAATAGGATAGGGAGGAAGGGGTTTTTCACTTGTAATATCTTGTTTGTATTATACACTGATAGCAATCTGATTATTCCGTAAAAATAATTTCTGGTGAAATAGTCTGTTTCTTCCATGCTGAAGTAGCAAATATACTTCAGATTTATGACATTATTATGTACCATTCGAATGGGGAATAAAATAAATTATTACGCAATAGAAATATCAGTTATATTTATAAATCTGATAAGATCTTATCTTTCGTTAAAAAAGCAGGTATGCACATTCAACTACATTATTATACACATTATGCACATTATACACCTTATACATTGATTATTAGGGTGAATAGCGAAGTTGGAAAAGATGACAGAATAATGAACTACGATGATTTAATACAAAATCATTTATTTATTATGAAAATAGAATGAAACATCATTAAAGAAAGGACGTACTAAATTTCTCACAAATTAGGACAAACTGCGCCAACAATTATACGAAATTGTTCACGTTTTTTAGATTCAGATCTTCAAGGGAATCATCTGGTGTAGAGGGTAAAAGAAAACGATTTTTTTTAAATCGCTCTCATACTGGTGCATGAAAGTACGGCGTTTAAAGGTCAGCGTTCTTTTCAAAACCAGGTTTTTCAAGAAGAAAATTAGCAACACTTCCAGACTAAATTTATTTGGTCTGAAAGTGTTGTTAATTTTCTTCTATATATTTCATCCCAGACGTTAAAACATTATTGCGGATTTTTAATCTTTTCTCTCTCTACCCACGTTGTTCAAATTAGCGAACACGATAACTTAAAGTCTATAGAACCAATCGACTTGTTCTTGCGTATTCAACGAGTGAATATGTGTCATTCCTCGGTGAACCACTGCAAACGAAAGACAAAATTTAAAAAATGATTTTCTTTAACCAAAAAAGAGCAAATTTGAGGGGGAAAATGACATGCTGCACTTTTCGCCTACACTTTTTTTGAAAAAGGTAATTTTTTTTCTTTTTGTTATAGTTTGACATCCGCCTTTAAACCACCACTGTTTCTGGCTCTGCGAAACTAAAAACTTTTTGTGAGCAATATATGTGGACAAATGAAGCCTGAAAGTGTCTAAAAGATTCATTGGGTCTATATTAAGCTGGTATACATGCGATACAATATGCATTTTTAGGGCTTTTCTAGGTTACAAATAACCATTTTGGAGCTTTTGGTGCTAAAATCCTATTATTATTTCATATTTTTACATATATCGACCTTGCGCTAACTGAAGATATTTTTCTTAGGACTCCTCTTCATCGGGAGTTATTTTGGCACATCCAGAAACGTTCTCGCCCTACCCAAAAATGAAAGCGAAGTATTTAATTTTTTCGATACGCTCTACTGTACAGGTTAATGAACTTCATTTTTGGATAAAAAATGTGAGTACATGATAATAATTGGTGAATAATGATTTAATATACGCACTTACATACAAATAAGTTTTTTAACGATTTAGAAATCATATACTTTATAATAGGTAAGTTTTTCAAATTTCTGTATGACTAAAGCTCCATTCCAAATTCGAATGTTTTAAAATTTTTCATTAATATTCTTCTTATAAATGACCAAAGATTGCAAGTAAATAAACATTATAACAATTAATGGATGTTTCATCATCATGTAAAAAACTATCCTATCCAAATTTACACTATAGTATAGTCGAGTTTTCAATGTACACAATATTGAAAGAAAGTTTGAAATACAAGAATTCCAAATAGTCGAAAAATGGAGACATAGGTTGTTGACACAAAAAGATCTACAAATGTATCATTAATCATTTTTTGATAGGACGCTTGGTTTTTGTTTCAACCGTGAAAAATAACATCAAATATAAAATATTAAAATTTTGGGAAAAACGACTCAAGATACAAAAAAAAAAAAAATGAATAGACAAAAGCTGTTCGACAATATTGCAGGTCGGATTGTTCACGCTGTCCGCTAGGGTTAACAGAATGAATGATTTGCGGATTATTATATATAGTTATGAATGAAAATGAAGTAATTTAAGTAATGCCTAACAAATTTAAGTCAAAAAGAGTTCACAGAACAATCACAAGATAAAATAAGTTGCGATTCAATTTTGAAGCAGCTTAAGAATCAGTGTAAATCGGCGAAAGTTTTACAAAGCTTAGGGCACTGATTATGGCCTTTTCTACTTCCTCGCAGTGTCAGATGTGCCCAGTGCAACAATAGCAAGCAAAGTGGAGTAGAAATTAGACGGTAGTTAGAGCTGAATCTCCGTTGCGTGTTGAGCTTAGCCGGCATGTTCAATTTTTGTTGTAGCTAATAATAGTTGAACACTTTGTTGTCCAAATGGATTGAAAGTTAGAAGAAGCTTTGAAAAAGACACACAAAAACACCAAAAATAACGAAACCATCATGTTTGATGACATGAAGATGGTGAATCGGAATCGTAGATTCAGACGATCCTTTTTCAATATTGATACAGTTATGTTGGCAATATTGCTATCCATGCGAATTTTAACTCTTCCATTATATCTTTTATCATGAATTTCTATATTAGGATTAACAAATGAAAGCAAAGCTTCATGTTTTAATATTCTAATAATGTGTTGACGATCATCATCTAAACCTACATGGTATAAGCCTGGTCGTAATAGGATAATAGGATTGCAACTATGAAAGATTGGTGTAGGTGAACATTATGTTGTTCAGTAGGAAGAGGATAAACTGCGTCCAAATGGTGAGTCAACGGCCCGGGTGCACCGAATCGTGCACCAGGTAGTGCAAGAAGTCACTTACGAGAACTTTAAATAAAGATTATTTGTGACTAGATCCGAAACAACATCAAAAGTTGATTCGATGACCCGCGTGTAACATTGTATCAATAGCTAATAGAATGAAGGAATTTTATTATTTTGCTAGTGCTTTAAAAATATTTATTATGATATTAATTTTAAATGCAATTTATATATCCTAATTGAAGTTATTGCGGCACAAGATCGCGACGCCTTCGTAATCTTGATCCATTCGTACCTTATTATTATTGAAAATTATATAATAGATCTTTTTTTTTGACATTCATTAGACTTTATATCAGGCATCATTAGGACCCAGAGCAGGAAATGCACCAACAGACAAAGGTTAGCATTTGACCTAATTGCTAAATTTTTTATAGAAAAATTTCCAGACCAATGAAAAGCGTTGGAACAAATCAAGCAAATGAAGGAGGAAATTCCAGGTTTTTTTCAGAAATTAAATTGGGTTCTTTGGGTCTTAAGCGGCTGTTCAAAAACTACGTCATGCTGTTTTGAGCACTTTTTCCACCCTATAGGTACCATAATGGTACCATATTGAATTCAATATGATACACTTAAGGCGCTTCTAATGCGTCTCGGTTTCGCTTAATCACTATACGTCTAAAAGGATGAATTGCTGAATTAAATATTTTTATCACATAAACTAAAGGCAATTACAGCGATTTGGACTGAGAGCATTTCAATTCCAAAAAAAAAACAAGAACATTTTACGGAAAAAGCTCTCTGTCCAAACCGCTGTAATTGCCTTTAGTTTATGTGATAAAAATATTACCTTCAAGAATTCATCCTTTTAGACGTGTAGTGGATCAAGCGAAACTTCTTTGGAGCGCCTTAAGATTTTAAGTTTAATTACGTATATTGCATTTTCAACAAAATAGTTGAATTTTCAACAAGTAACAAATTAATTCTAGACCAAAGAGTTGCATTAACAACCCAGTAGTTGAACTTTCAAGCAAAAGAGACGAATTTTCAAACAAAAAGGAATGAAGTTCAATCACAAACAGTTTAACCAATTAGTCGAATCTTCAAGACAAAAAGACGATTTTTTTAGAGGAGAGTTGAATTTTCAACCCAGAACTTTTCTACAAAAAAAGATGGAGAGTTAAACTAAAAAAAAATAATTACCAACCAAACAGTTGCATTTAAACAAAATAGTTGAACTTTCCAGCAAAAGGGAAGAATTTTCAACGAAACAGTTGAATTTTTTAACAAATAGTTGAATTTCCGGCATACAAAGATAAACTTTTAACTAAATGGTCGAATTAAAAAAAAATTGCTTTTTAACAAAATAATCGAATCATCAAGCTAAAATGACGATTTTTTTTTTAAGACAGTTGATTTTCAACCAAGAATTTCTCTACCAAAAAATATGAATTTTCAATCCAAATGGACGAATTTTCTATCCAAAAATACAATATTTGAATCCTCAACAAAACAGATTAATTTTTAACTAAAAAATTGCATTTTTAACCAAAAAAGGTCAAATTTATATAAAAAGAAATTAATTTACAAATTAAAGAGATTACTTTTTAACAGAACAGTTGAATTTTCAACCAGAAAAAATTTTGTTGTCAAGAGAGAATAAAATTTCAACAAAATACGCCAAAAAAGTATTAAATCAAATACTTACCAATACTTCTTTTTCATAAGGAAAAACTATCAATTTTCTACAAAAAAGTTTAATTTTCTAACAACAAATGTGAATTTTCAAGCAAATTCGCAACTAAAGATGAAATATTAAATTTGTAGTTGAAAAAATGTATTTTAAACGCACAAAAAAACGAATTTTCAACAAATTAGTTAAATTTACAACCAAAGAGATGGATCTGAAAACTAATCAAATGAATTTTTTTAAAAGTAGTTCAACTTTCAACGAAGCAGTCAAATTTTTAATCAAGGAGATTCATTTGCTCCCAAAAAAGACGAATTTACAACAAAATACATAAACTTTCTACCAAGTTGATGAATTTTCAACTAAAAACGATTAATTTCTAACCAATAATGGATTATTTAAATTTTTATTTTTAAAAATTCATTATTTTCAATAAATAAGTCAAATCTTGCACCAAATAGTAGAATTTGTATCCAAAAGATATGAATCCTAAATCGACCAAATAGTTTAATTTTTAACAAAAAAGATTAATTTTTAACTAAATAAATGGATTTTTAACAAAATAGTTAAACTTTTAAACACATAAATGAATTTTTAACTAAAATGATGAATCTTTACCAAAAAAAATGAGTTTTTAAGAAATTATGTAGTTCAACTTTCAATCAAGTATTTGAATTTTCAACTAAAAAAGATCAATTCTCGGCGAAAATTGTAATACATAATTAATATTCACAACCAAGAAAAGATTTGAATTTTAAATTAAAAAAATCAAATTAGAGAATTAAATAAATGAATTTTCAACTAAAATTATGAGTATTCAAACGAAAAAATCAATTTTGAACCAAATAATTGAATTTTCGACTAAAAGGATGAATTTTCCATCAAACTGATTAATTTTCTTCGAAAAAAGTCGAACTTTTCAAGAAAATACATGAATTATATTTATATAGTTATATTTTTCGATAAAAAAATCAATTTTTAACAAAATATTTCGATTTTCCACAAAAGTGATGAATCTGCAACCAAGAAGATCAATTTTTTACCAAAAAAGACGAATTTTCAACAAAATAGTTACATTTTCGACCAATGAAATGTATTTTATACTAAAGTGATGAGTCTTCAACGAAAAAATGAATTTTAAACAAAGTAGTTGAACTTTTGACCAAAATAGTTGAATTTTAGGGCAAAATTATATATGGAATAGTATATGGAACAGTTAAATTTGCAGTTGAAAAAACGAATTTTTAACAACAAAAAAACGAATTTTCCACTAAATAGACAACGTAATTCAACTTTCAACCAAGTAGTTCAATTTTCAACCAAAAAAGTTGGGCATAGCAGGTTAAGCATGTATAAGCTTTAGTTGGTACTAATATGAGGTTCAATTCCCCGGAAGAACATATCTGAGAAATAATTTTTATGGGAGTTATGGGGTTGAGTAGAAAAATCGAAAGACATCTTTTCCTCGAAAACGGCTGGACCGATTTATATAGGGAAAAAATATGTCATGGATCCCAATAGAGGGATGTTTTGAAAAAATTATGGGACATTTTAGACAAAAAGAAAAGGTCAAAATTTTTTTTTAATTTTTTCGATTTTTTTTAAATGGGAAATTTTTGAGGCACAATCACCGTTTTTTGCATGAAAATACCTTGAATTATGTGTAAAAATATGCGAAAGTTTCGAATCAATCAGAGTTGCTGCTCATGGTTAAAAAAATTAAAAATATCCAGTTTACCACGTTAAATGCACGTCCGCTGATGTATAATGAGGAGTCTGCAATCTTACGCTGGCATTAGACTTGAAACACTTTGGAAATGCTCGAAAATCAGACAAAAATTGTCCCAAAAATAATGATACCTTCTAGTCGTCCAATATTCTCATCTGATGTTGTTTCATATTTCATTTATTTTGTCTCCTGAACTTGTTCGTATGATATTCTCCTGATTTTTCTAGCTTCTCAGACAGTTCCTTACTGAAAAAAGTTTTGGTATTGAAACTGTTCCAGATTCGTCACCTTTCTTTTTATACCCTTATTTTCCGATTGCGCGTATGGCCTTGACCGACCCCGAAATAGCCAGATAGTCCTTCAGCCTCAATTCACCTGCCAATGAGCGCTTGCCACGGCATGAAGTGGCGTGAGGAGTTGCAGAGGCGACCTACGTTCTCTCTGCTCGCTCCCCTCGCTCCTTTGGTTACATATTTTGGGCATTGTTTTTCCAATCTTGACACGCTGCAAAATTTTTTCACTTTCGCTCGTTTTGTCAAATGGCTCGCCTTCTCGTGGCTAAGAAAGCAATTCCTCATCGTACAGGGTAAGATTTCGGTACAGGAATGGTAGTTGAAATTAGAGAAGCTTATATTTGAGAATAAAATGTCCCCAGGCGGAAAAGTTGTACATAGTGGGAAATATGACGTAAAATGTTTATTCTTTTAATTAATTTGTTATATAAAACAAATAAAAATTATAGATAATATTTGCCACAATGCATATCTTCGTACGTAACTTTCCATTCAGATATTCGTAATACATATATTAGTCAAAGACACATGCTTATAATCAAATGCACAAATATTTATTTCGGTGTGTGGCGGAATGACTTTCCAGATGAGTCTGGCCCTGACATGTATTTTCTACTTAGCTCAGTATTACACACACATTTTCGGCAGTTGTCAAGAAGCTTTTGCGGAAACGATTTCAGCGTCATGTGAGTGTTTTCAGGCATTTTTCTGACTTTCAATCTCTGTTATTCCAGAAATAAATTTTTTTCATGCGAGTTTTAACGCTGAGTCTAACAACATCCTATTTTTGCAAGAACTCAAATTGCTCTCCAGAAATTAACAAAAATCTTTCAGAAAATGGGGTTTTATAGAAAAGGTTCTACTTAGCTAAATATTAACAAAATATTCAATTTAGAATTAAAAATAATTCGAAGGAATATACGAGAAATGCAACGAATATAATTAAATTCAGATGAACTCAAAGTAATGCCATTAAAAAATTTAATTTTGTTATGGAATAATTTTATTGAATGCACTCAAGTCGTATATGTTTAAAATTCTTCTCATAATCAAGGAAATTTCGACTTCTAAAAATTCCTTCATTATTATCATTTAAGAATCTATAACAAAATTTTTTAAAAATTAAGATTTCTAAAAATTATTGAAACGAAATATGTTGAAATTCTTTTGCATCTTTTAATATAACTTAAAATCCCTTTGGTTGAAATTCTCTAAAAATTAGTAAAAATCCCCTGGAATCGTAAAATTCCATTAAACCAAATGAAAATCATTCAAACCTACTCATACATAAATTAAATCGAAATTATTCATCAAATTCCTCTAAGAAAAAACGTTCAAATAAAATCCACTCGCTCCTTTATATTTCTGCTTTTTTAATTTGTAATATTGAAAACATGAACTATATAAAAATGTATAACAACAAATTTTTTCATATCAAGAGTTCTAAAAACTTTTGAAACGAGTTACATAATTTAATTATTAATTATTGTTAGTAGATTATTTGAAAAATTTCTTACTTTCGTAATTTTAATATTTTCATGGATCCAAATTTTCTTATTCATTTGCAGATCTTAAGTGTTTCGATAAATATTGTTAGTCACATATTGTTAAATTTAGAAATTAACAAGGAAAATTTTTTCTCGTTCTTTAAAAATTATCTTATCTGAAGTAATCGGTTTTACATCGAAATTTGTAGTAATTCAAAACTTCTTGAAATTGTCTAATATTACAAGAACAAAATTGTTTAATTTGAAACGGTTATAATTTGAAATTGTCAATTGACCATTTTTTTGTTTTATTTTGGTCTCAAAGAAAAGTTTAGGATTTTTCATTTAAGAAAAAGTAAGAGAAAGAAGTTCGTTTAAATTTTGATAAACCTTCAGATTATTTAAATATTTTATTGAATTTATATTAAAAGAAAAAAACTTATTAGGTTTGCGTTCAATTAAAAAATTGTCGTTAAAATCAGTTGTAAATGTTATAATATTTTATATCTACTGAACATTTCGATCAACTTCTTAATTTGCTAAAAAAAAAATATTTTTTCAACTTTTTCAAAAATTTCAAATAATGCCTAACAAAATGAGAATCTTTATTCAAATTTAAACTAAATAATCTTCAATGTGTACAGATAGTCCATCGTATTGAATAAATAATTTTATAAGTTAATATCGATGTAAAATATTACTTTTCAAATAGAAGTTAAATTATTTTAATATAAAGTATCTTCAAGTCAATAATTATTCGATTGTTATTTATACATAAAAATTTGTTCTGAAATGTATTTAAAAAATAATTTGATATTTTCCCCGGATTATTAAGAAAACTTGTTTAATATCTTGAAACCTTTGTAAATCCTTAAAAGAATTAACAATTTTATTACATTTCGTTTTAAATTTTTTTAAATCTTTTCAAATTTTAAATTATTTTTGAAATTTGTTCAAAATTCCTAAATACTTTTTAAAGCGATTCGAATTCGTTCTAAACTATTTTTAAATTCTTCAATACTCAGCAATTTTCTTTTAGATCTCCCAGATTCTTTTTTGACAATTATGAAAAATCTTTTAATATCTTTTAAAACATTCTGTTAAAATTAATTCTTCAAAATCAAAAATCTTTTTCAATTTCCCTAGAAATCTTAAGAAAATCCTTTTTATTCTTTGGAAACCTTTCACAATTCTCAAAAAGCTTCTTAAATTTTTGTTCAAAATCTGCAAAAATCCACATTTTGTTTTCAATTATTTGAAATCAATACAAGTTTTTAATTTATTTTAAATATTTTCAAACTTTCTAAATGCCTCTTCAACTTACTCAAATTTTTTCTGAATTGATAAGGGTCAATTGTTATTTATATCAAAAAATAAACAATCTCACTTAAAAATGAATATTTTTCAAATAGGAAAATTAAAATTATAACTTTGAAAGTTTAAATTTAGCTCCTTGAAAGTTTAATGGTCTTAGTTGACGGCAAAATATTGTTAAATATCAAATAATTTTTCTTCTTTTTAATTAAAAAAATTTCAAATTAAGTGGGTTAAAAATGGAATGTTTTCGACTAAAACAATATTTAAATTGAATTAGAAATGTAATAAAAATGTTTTATTATGAATATATTAATTTGAAGTTAGTTTCAAATTGAAAATAGTTTATAAAGTTTTAATCGGACGTTTACATTTGTTCAACAACTAAAGCTTCAGACTCGAAACAGTTTAATTTTTATCGTTAAAATCTGTAAATTATTTCATTTTGAGCGGATTCAGAATCTACTTATAAAATCAATTATTGTTCAATTTTGAATACGTAAAGTACAGTTCAATTTTGAAAATCATTAAATTATTTGTATTTACAGTTGATTAAATAAAAACGTTTTTTATTTGAAAAGGATTCAATTTCAAATGCTTTTAATTTTCAATTGTTAAAGTCTTTGAAACTGCATTGTAAAATTCCTCAAATTAAAAGTGCACACTTAATAATCGAATTAATAATGAAGATCTAAAATATAAAATTTTGATGTCAAAAAATTTTAGAATTACTTATTGTAAGCTGAGTGATATTGTGATTGAAAAAGTTAACGATTGAACTTAACAATCAAAAGAAAAATAGGAAAATTTCCCGTCAACAAAAAATGTATTGTCATTTCCCGGTTTTTCCGGTCTAGTGGTCACCCTGCGTTTATGAGATTGATAATATTTAAATTAATTAATTATTAGTATAAAATAAAACCGTATAATAATATTTCATTCTCATTATTTATTGTTTCAGATTTCATTTCAACTTTATATGAACGAAGAAAATGTTATCAAATTTTTGGGTTCAAGGGCTTATACTTACAAGTGTCGTATACAAACCTGTTTTGACAGAAGAAACACAACTTAAGTTGGTCATTGTTGTGAGTATAATTTTTCTGGTATAGTTATGCCGCTTTTTATTTGAAGGCGGAAGTAATAAGGTAGAACGAATATTTCTCAAATTTTAATGAATAATGATGACATTGAAAATATGCTCCGTCAAAGTTACCCTACTTTTGAAGAATAATTTCTCAGTTTGTAACGATTGTTGACCAATTAAAAAGTGAGATTTCAATACAAAACGCTTTTTTTCTAGTATATTGAGAAATTTAATTACAAATTTTCACTCGATATCAAGTATATTTCAAAACTATCCCAATGAAATATTTCGATCAGACGAAAATTCAAGCAGAGTATTTGCAACATTTTAAGCTTTATTTCTACTTCTTGCAGCAATACATCCACGAATAATAAAACAGTCGATCAAAGTATAGTTTTAACTTTTTTCGCAAAAAAAATTTCATCAAATAATGAATAAATGAATAAAAATTAAGGAACTGAATAGTTACAAGCTTAAGCTTCGTTATAAATTAATACTTCTTATGATGAGAGGTTCGGGTCAAGTGGAAAGATCGCTCAGGACAGTAATGAATGTTTTCAATGAAACATTAAGGCTTGGTAAAATTCCAATTGCACTCTCAAGCGTTTAAAATACAGTTAGTAGGTTCAATAATCTCGGCATTGTCAGAGATCTACCTAGATCAGGCAGACCAAGTTCAGCAACAAATAAGGAAAAGTCACTAGATTTTTTGTTATCACTCACTGAAAATCAGCATAATTCCATCCGCAGAGCTGCTCAAGAGCATGACATAAGTAAATCGTTTGTATATAACGTACTGAAAATAATGAAATTCCATCCATTTAAAGAGAAACTGGTTCAAAAGCTGAATGAAGATGATTTCGATCGTCGCGTTGAGTTTTTTGAAGACATGATAGCACGCATAGTTGAAGATCCTCACTTTTCATCAAACATAGCTTTTTCAGATGAAGCAACTTTCCAACTCAATGGAACTTTGAATAGACATAATTGCAGATACTGGGCAGATGAAAATCCTCACTGGATGCGAGAAGACAAATCCGCAGAAATTAAATGTTTGGGCTGGAATACTTAATAATCGAATTATAGGACCATTTTTCATTGATGGTAACGTGAATTATTAGAAATATGAAGCTGTGCTCCGACGGGCGCGATTACTTAGATGAGGTATTTGTTGATTGGTGGATAGGACGGAGAAGCACAATTGAATGGCCAGCTAGGTACCCTGATTTGACGCCTCTAGATTATTTTTATTGTGGTTATCTGAAGGATCAGGTGTTCAAAACAAAACCCCAAAATTTAGATGAATTACGGCAAAGGATCATAGATGAGTCAGCTCTTATTTCCTTTGAAATTATCCGAAATGCTATTGATGCTTTTTATCATCGATTAACTTACTGTTAGGAGGTGTATGGAGAAAATTTCGAGCACTCAAAATAAGATGTTGTGCTGTTTAATTCTAATAATCAAATGTGAGAGGTAAGGGGACACACTTAAATCTAGCACCCCGATCGTGAGAGGTGAGGAGACACGTGAATCAAGCACCCCGATCGTGAGAGACAAGGCGACTCACGTAAATAAACCACCCCAAAGGGAACAGATTTTACTACGTCCACGTCGTTGTTCCTGGCTAACGCTAAATGTAAAAGAATGGACCTGCAAATGACCTTGAAGGTCAAGCTCAAGGTCAATTTCAAGTTCACCACTGAATTCCTCGTTAACAGTTACTCCAAGAATGAGCTCGACGTTTTTAGTAAACACCTCAGCCGCAGCAGTACAGATTGGACCAGCCCCATACTTGGTCAAGCCTGATAACCTTCAGCTGAAGTTTAAGCTCATCCCTGACTAGTGACCTATATTGAAATATTTTTGAAACACGATCAAATGATTTGTAACATCTTTTTCAAACTGGCTAGAAATTTTAGTGCATTTGACTTACAACCGAACTTTGAACGAACAACATTAAAGCTTTTGGCTTCATTTTTTTTCCAGTAAATTGTCAAACCAATTACATTTTTACATTCACATTCATTTGCGCGTAATGTAATCCTTCACATTTGGTATCCACTTTTTTGGGAGGGTCCACATATTACGTAACATTAGTTTTGAACTTTTTAACCCTTCCACCCCAACCTTTCCCTATGTAGACCGTCACATTTTCTTTGCCCCCCCCCCCCTACACCCTCCTCACTACAGTTGCGTAACAATTTTTGTATTATATTTAGAATTATAATAGGCGTTTTCTAAATAAAAGTTTGTTTGTCAATATGAGGTGCTGTATAGGAAGAAAACAATATTTCAATGTACACTGAGTGCTTTCTAAATGATGGGTCAAAAAATAATGTAGGAGAAAAATATATTGGAACCTTCCCAAATTGTCTTAAGGATTCTACAATTTTGGTTTGATATGTTTGAAAAAAAATCGGATTTTTAAAAAAATCTTTTACAGTTTGAAATTCTTTGTCAATTTCTTCAAATCTTCTCAACATTTCGTGCATTTGATTGATTTTTTTTCATTTTTTAATCATAACAAATTGAAATATATTGCTGTAGAATCTCATAATTTTTTTCAAAATTTAAGGAGATATTTCGAAAACTTTTTCAATTTTCTCTCAAAGTTCATTCGTCCAAAATAATCATAAAATTTAACATGATACACTCGTAAAATGCAAGAAATGATAATAGAGATATTATATGAACGAAAAAGGGCATGAAGAATGAGAAGAGAAAATAAAAAATATATATGAAAGAAATGGCCGAGCTCAGAAAAGAGATGAGGAAATGGAAAAAAGTTGGGGAAAGTATTGAAAAAAGGATGCAGATTTTTGAACAAAGATTAGAAAAGCAGAAAGAGCCTCATAAAAGGGTAGCATAGTTGGAAGGTAGGATAGTAAAGATGGAAAACTCAGACCGGGAGTTTGTTGTTGGGTAGATTGGGAATATGGAGAGCGAAATCCCAAGGGAAGTATAAAGAAAAATAGAAAGGAAATGGAGATATGAAAGAAAAATAATCATAGTGATAAAGGGTTTAGCATTAGAGAGAAAAGAACCGAAGGAAGGGCTGGAAGATGTGCTAAAAAGGATAGATATTAAGGTAGAGATAGAGGGAGTGCAAAGTATGGGAAAGGAAACGTGAAGGGGAGAGGAAATGTACTAGTGAGACTGAAGAAATGAGAACATAAGAGGGAATATGCAGTTTAAGCTCAGGAAACTAGCGGAAGAGGAAAGAAGTGAGGGAAAGAAAACGTGGCTGAAGTATGGCAGAATACAAATGGAATATATATGTATGGTTGGATTGGATGAAGAGAGGGAAAAGTTAGTGAAAAACAAGGTGCCGGGAAACTAGGAAAGGAACAGGAGACAGAAAAAGAATAGTGAGAAACAAAAGGAAATGAGAAAGGGAGTTTAGAAGTAATTTGGCAAAATGGGATGTAATAGTAATTATGGAGACGTGGCTAGATAACAAGTGATGCGAAATAGTGAGGTGAATATACATGCACGGGTGGAGAAAGGGGAACAGTAATTAACTATGTGGTAGTGGACGATGAGGTGAAAAAAAAGGTCAAAAAATTAGTTATATATATATAATTAAAAACTAAAGGTTAACAACCACCGCAGGGTCCCACTGGGAGTAACTGTCATCTAAAAAATTTGTTTTGGTTGGGAGAACCATAGGTACTAGAAAACTTTCTTACCATCCGACGCCCCGCCGCTCACATTAAAAACTCAAATCTTCCAAACCAGAAAAAGCTAGCATCACGCACCCTTATTTATCCTTCAATTTCAACAATCCTTCAGAACACCTAAAATGGTACTAGAAAACTTTTTTACCATCCGACGCCCAACCGCTCACATTAAAAAATCGTCTCTTCCAAACCAGGAAAAGATAGCATGACGCACCCTGCCAAATTGCCTTCACCAAACAGAAATTCAAGACATTAGAAAACAAGAGACTTTGCATTTTTTTTGTTCAGCATCATTTTTTAATAATAAATGAAATCCTACTTTTTTAGGAAAAAATGCCCTTTTTTCCTAAAGTTCTCGCCTGAAATGAAAATTGCGAAATAAAATGTTTGAAGCTTATAGTAACTGAACTACTCATACCAGGGATCATAGGCCATCCCCTTTTTTAATTTAATTCCCTTTTTTCCCTTTCAATTTGAAAAATCCAGCAAAACACCTAAGATGGAGAGTTTTGACCAAATCCTTGTTTTGGTTGGGAGAACCATAGGTACTAGAAAACTTTCTTACCATCCGACGCCCCGCCGCTCACATTAAAAACTCGACTCTTCCAAACTATCACGCACCCTTATTTCCCCTTCAATTTGAAAAATCCCTCAAAACACCTAAAATGGAGAATTTTGATCCAATCCTTGCTTTAGTTGAGAAAAGCATAGGTACTAGAAAACTTTCATACCATCCGACGCCCCGTCGCTCATATTAAAAACTCGACTATTCCAAACCAGAAAAAGCTAGCATGATGCACTCTGCTAAACTGTTTTCGCCAGACAAAAATTCAAGACATTCGAAAACAAGAGACTTTAATTTTTTTTCGTTAAACCTAATTTTGTAATCAAAAATGAAATCGCCCTTTTTCAGCAACAAATTCCCGTTTTTTCCTAAAGTTCTCGCCTGGAATGAAAATTGTGAAACAAAAGGTTCGAAGCTTATGGTAATTTAACTTGCTCTAATTATTTGAGCAAAAAGGTAAAAAAATGCCTTGGCTTAATTGTAGGAAAGAGACTACCCGGAACGAAGTGCGGGCCATCGGCACTTTTTGCCGAGAGAGGTTAAAATCGATTTTCTCAACTACTGCGGCTCTCGCTTGGCTTCAGCCTTGATTCAATTTTTAACCTCATTCGAGTGACTGTCCTTTCTTCTCATCTCTTTCGTGACTTCCGGAAACCTGACCTTTAGCAAGCAGATTTTTTTTTTATTGCTGACTCCGAGACTCCATCCTCTCATCGCTATAAAGCCAAAGTGCACAATAGTGTGGTCCGAATTTTTTTTTAAGCGCATCCCTACAAAATCTTCCTGTTGTAAATATGATTTCTGATTTTTGGTAGAATTTTAACCAAATATTTAGGGGTCCCCCAAGTCACTTTTTTAAATAAAAAGATCACTTCAGTGACTTCTTTCAATAAATTAAAGCAGAGATCCCAAAGATTTCTTAAATTTATAGATTTTTTTTATTCTTCTGAATTCTTTTGAATTGCTTTGAATTCTTTTGAATTCATTTGAGTTCTTTAGAAATCCTTTGAATTCCTTTGAATTCTTGTGAATTCCTTTGAACTCTTTTGAATTCCTTTGAATTCTATTGAATCCCTTTTAATTCTTTTGAATTCCTTTGAATTATTTTGAATTCCTTTGTATTTTTCTTGAATTCCTTCTAATTTTTGCATTAAACTTAAATTCTTTGAAATTCCCTTAAAATCCACTGACATGAGTTTAGTGGATGTTTCTTGTATTGCCAATTTTGTAAATTCACTTTGGAGACATTTAAATTATTGTTTAATTTATTTTATTTATTGAATTATAATAATTTATATATTTTATTGAATTATTCCTAATAAATATTGATTTCGTATGAATGTCATTTAATTCTCTTGAATTCCCTTGAATTCTACTAAATTCACTCCAATTTTATTGAAATCAATGGAATATTTTGAATTTTTTAAATTCTTTTAACTTATTTTGAATTCCTTTGAATTATTTTCAATACCTTTGTTTTCTTTTAATTACTTAATATTCTTTTGAATTCCTTTAAATTCTTTTTAATTCGGCCTGGTTTATTTGACATTCACCCTGAATTCTTTTAAATTCTTTTGAAATCCACTGAATTTAATGGATATTTTTTGAATTGTCAATTTTTGTTAAATTTATTTCATTTTTTGAATTATTATTGTATAATTATTTTCAATATCTTGATTGCGTGTGAATTTAATCAAATTCTCTTGAATTCTTTTAAATTCTCTTAAGATTACTTCAATTTTACTGAAATCAATGGAGTATTTTAGATTTTTGCATTAATTAAATTTATTTTTAATTTTCTTGAATATCTTTGAGTTTTTTTAAATTCTTTTGTATTATTTTGAATTCCTCTGTATTCTTTTGAATTCACCCTCTATTCTTTGAAACTCCCTTGAAATCCATGGAGTTCAATGAATTTTTTTTTGGATTGTCAATTTCTTAATTCACTCGGAAGACTTTTAAATAATTGTTTAATTTATTTTATCTGTTGAATTACTATGAAATTATTTGATTGCATTTTTTTTATTTATCCAGATTTCGTGTGAATTTCATCGAATTCTCAAGAATTCCCTTGAATTATTCTAAATTGAGCCTAATTTTGCTGAAATCCATTAAATATTTTGGAATTTTTGCATTCTTCCTGATTCTTTTGAATTCCATCGAATTCTTATTAATTAATTTGAATTCTTTTAAATTACTTTGAATTATTTTGATTTCCATTGAATTCTGTTAACTTTTTTTTAATTTTGTTGAATTCCTTCGAATTCTATTGAATTCACCCTGAATTCAATGAAATTTCCTTGAAATCCACTGAATGATATATATTTCTTATTTCACTCAATTTTTGCGAATTCCCTCGAATTCTTTTAAATTCACTTCCTCAAATTAATGGAATATTTTTTGCATTCTTTCCAATTCTTAAATTGTCAATTTTTTAATTCACCCTGAAGACTTTTAAATAATTTTTAAATTTATTCCATTTATGGAATTATTATTATAAAATTATTTTATTGAATTATTTTAATTCTTCTTGATTTTGTATAAATTTTGTGGAATTCTCTTAAATTCCCTTCAATTCTTCTAAATTCACACCAATTTTACTGAAATCAATGGAACATTTTGAATTTTTTGCATTCTTTCTAATTCTTTTACATTCTTTTGACTTGCTTTGAATTTTGTTGCATTTCTTTTGAATTCCTTTGAATTTTCTTTGTCAAATTCTGTTAATTTCTTTTTAAATTTTATTGAATTCACCCTGAATTCTTTGAAATTATCTTGAATTCTTCTAAATTCATTCTAATTTTACTAAAAAAAGTTGATCATTTTCATTTTTTTATTTTTATTTCAATCTACTCGCTTTTTTTAATTCACCGTGAATTTGTATGAATTTCATCGAATTCTTATTTCCTTCAAATTCATTTGAAATCACTGTAATTTTATTCAACTCATTTATTTTTTGAACTTATTCGTTATAATTCACCAGGAATTCTTATAATTGTAAAAATATACAAGAAAAATCGCTGTTTTCGTCGATTTTACGTCTATTTTTGCGTTTTTTGGAAAAATACGAGCCAGCTTGGATATTCAGACCCCAGATGCAGATTCAGCGACTCCAAAAACATATATATATTCTGATTAAGTCCACCGGGCATGAAAATACTTTGTTTTTTTGTAAAAATATACCAGAAAAATCGCTGTTTTCGTCGATTTTACGTCTATTTTTCCGTTTTTCGGAAAAATACGAGCTAACTTGGGCATTTGGACCCCGGATGCAGATTCAGCCACCCCAAAAACATATAGATATGCTGGTGTAGTCCGCCGGGCGGATCACTTTTTTTTGCGTGCCGGTGTAATTTGATGCAAATCAAAGAGATAAATAAATAAATAAAGATAAATAAATCAATTCAAGATAATTCTACAGATTGTACAAGAATTCTGCAAAACTCAATAGAATTATACTAAATTCTAGAGAATTATGCTCAACTCGAGAGAATTATGCCAAATATAGGAGAATTCTACTGAATGGAAGAGAACTCTACTCTAGAGAATTCACTTGAATTCGAAAGAATTTGACTGATTTCAAGAATATTCCGCTGAATTCGAAAAAAAACACGATAGTTTGGCTAAATTCGAGAGAATTCTGCCGAATCTAGGAGAACTCTCCAGAATTTAAGAGAATTAAAAAAAAATTTAGAAGAATTTTACATATTTCAAGAGAATTCTACTGAATTCGAGGGAATTCTTCTGAATTTACGAGATACTTTTACAGAATTCCAGAGAATTATGATTTATTCAGGGGAATTCTGCCAAAATCTAGAGAATTCTCTTGGATTCGAAAGAATTTTGCTGATTTCAAGAATATTCTGCTGAATTCGAAAGAAAACACAATAATTTGACTAAATTCATGAGAATTCTGCCAAACCTAGGAGAATTTTTCTGAATTTAAGAGGATTAAACAAAATTTAAGAGATTTTTATATATTTCGAGAGAATTCTACTGAATTCAAAAGAATTCAACCAAATTTGAGAAAATTGTGCTGAATTTAAAAGAATTATACAGAATTTAAAAGACTTCTACATAATTCAAGAAAATTTTACTGAATTTACGAGATATTTTTACAGGATTCTAGAGAATTATGGTAAATTCAGGGAAATTCTGCCAAAATCTAGAGAATTCTCTTGAATCGAAAGAATTTTCCTGCTTTCAAGAATATTTTGCTGAATTCGAAAGAAAACACGATAATTTAACTAAATTCAAGAGAAGTCTGCCAAGCGTAGGAGAATTTTACTAAATGTAACAGCATTCAGCAAAGTTTAAGAGAATTTTACATTCTTCAAGGTAATTCTACTGAACTCAAAAGAATTCAGCTGAATTCAAAAGAATTATACACAATTTAGGAAATTCTACTGAATTAATGAGAATTCTACTGAATTCATGAGAATGATACAAAATTCAAGATGATTCCACTGAATTCAAAAGAACTTTGTTAAAATAAAAAAAATCTCTCAGAATTATAAAGAATTTTGCTGATCTCAAGAAAATTCTGCTGAATTCAGAAGAATTCTTCACAATTCATGAGAATTGTACCGAGTTCTCGAAAATTAATTAATTACTTGGTAATTATTAACTTTAGCAAAATTTTTTAATAATTATTTTCGACGCCATTTTTTTGTGAATATTCCAAAATACCAAACATGGTTTTTGAATACTGGAAAACCCTGTATATTACACCTAAATTATTTCATTATATAGTATAATTCATATAATTAAATTTTACATGTAGGAGCATTCCCGTTTCAATTATTTAATAATTTGAATAGAAATACTCTTTGAAATTCATTCCTGATTTGAAACAGCCCTACTTATACTAAGGTTTTAGATACCTCATCCGGGATTTCAACATTTGTAATATATTTAAGGCATTTTAAAATTAAGATCGAAAAGAAATCTATTTTATCATGAATAATTTTATGCAAAATGAGCATGAAAAAGATTCATAATTAAAAAAACAGAATTCCAAAGTATCTCACTTTTCAGCTCATTAGAGACAAAAATAACCAAATGAAAAAGAGGAAGAAAAAGAGAAAAAGTCAACCAAAAACCAACCTCTCACTTTTTCCTTTCTCCATCCTTCTTCTACTACCAGGAAACCAACATGTTTCGGGTCCAATTTAGAACCCCTCATCAGGGATCATTTATAGGAAAACGACAAGGTCTGATTAAAAATTCTTACGTAAGTTAAATAATCAAAACATAATACCTGCAATTAAAAAGAGACATATACATACACAAATGCACAGAAAAATACTTACACATAATTTTTTAACCTGAAATTTGTATGAAAAATCTTGTGAATCAAAAAACCTTTTATTTGATCCACCATTTATAACTCTTAGTATATCAGTTTTTAAATATTTGCAACTGTGTGTTTATTAATTTGCATTACTAATAACACACTAATTAAATTTCAACCAAACACAAATCATAACGATAATATTGAAAAGTTGTCTGGAATTGTATATCTTATAAAATTAAAAGGTTGTGAAAAAGTTTGTATTCGCTGAATAGGCAGAAAACCAAAAACTAGAGTTGCAGAACACAGAAGAGATTATGAAGTTGGTGGTTTTAACACAGGTTTGTCACAACGCTCTTAAAATATAAATTATCACTTTGATTTTCAATTAAAAAAAACTCAAATAGTAGCTAGAGAAAAAAATAGTTATAAAAGACATTGAATCTGTTTTTATAAACAAATACCGTAATGCTTCCATCCTCACATATATATTGACTGTCGAATAAAGGATTTATTTGAACCTTATTAGGTCTGATATTTAATTGTAAGAATGACATATTCTAAAAATTGTATAGAAGTCTTTTTTTCCACTTTTTATTTATTTTCGAATATTGAAATGTTTACCTATTTTATTTTCTGGCGACTTTCTTTTGAAATTATACAGTTACAAAAAGTTTTAGTACTTGTTTTCAATGGAAAACTTGCTTGTTCGAATGCTTTGTGGTAAGCGTTATGATAAGCATTCAAAAAAACGAAATTTGCGCTGAAAAAGACGTCCAAAATGTTTATGTATATACATAATTATATAGAATTCACCCACAGAATTAAATAAAGAAACATTTCAGTGGATAAAAATAAATATAAAAAAAAAAAAAAAAGATTTGTAAAAATTTGAAAACAAAAATTATCATGGACGTGTTTCTCGAAAATGGGCAAAAAGCGTATCTTTTCGCTTGAAAAGTTCTTAGTTTTTGGGTAAATAACCGTTTGTTGCAACAGTTATGAATCCCTCAAAAACTTCTCCGTCTCACCCTTTTTGTCTTAAACACTTGAGATTCTACTATTCAGATAAACTCATTGAGCTAGAATATCATACAATGGAACCGTTATCAACTATGATTGTTTCATTAATTATCTTTCAGTTCTCTCCCTGAGGATCACGCGAAGTTGTAGCTGGTGGGAGGGCTTCACAGTCTAATCGGGCTAGAGACCTGGCGAAAATGAACCAGAGAAACTGCATCGCGAGTTGTAGTTGCTCTGCGGAACTGAGGGACTCTGTTCTGCGGAACCTCAACTAGTCGGCTGACTATAGGCGTTCAAATAGACTAGGGAACTGTTTTAGTACATTTATCATCCACATTGTGAAATTTTGAATTCTTAACTGGGTGTCAGCTAAATTCGGAAACACCCAAATTTTTCTTTTGGTGATAGTCGTTGCTTCACATACCTATTTCACAATGTACATCATCCAGTGTACGGTGCACTAACGGTTTTCATTTTTTCTAATAATGCTCTACATCTTCGAGCCTTTTGGGGATCAGATATGTTTTAAAACATGAATAAAATATTCTTTTGTTAAAAGATGAAAGTAATACTCGCAAAAAAACCCATTAAAAAAATTAAAATTTTTTTTTGAGGTTATTTTTGCGGAAAACAGTTCATACATTTCTTCCAGCATCCTACAATAGAGTCCTGTAACATATTTCTTGCTCATCCAAATCAGTCAAACCGTTTGGAAGAAAAATGACTTTTTCGATTTTCCTTCTAACCCACATCACTCCCATAAAAATCATTTCTGGGAGATAATACTCCAGGGTATTTCGTTAACGATTGATGCCATCTCATGATGAAAATATGGACCTGATCGGGCCGGAGGCAGCACACACATGCTCATCCTGCTATGCCCTTTCTTAAACATATACACGAAAATAAGTTTTCAGTTGATAATTTATTACGACAGTTTTTGTACAATTATTTTTCTAATAATATTAATGTGAGAACTGTACAGGTGTTGAAAAATCGTCAGCCTTATATGAACAAGAATACCTGAGGAAAAAAATATGTATTTCAAAAAATGTCAAGATGATCACTAAAATTCTACAAAAAAATTCCTGGTCATTTTTCGGTTTTCTTCTGGTTCAAAGAAATGTTTAACGGTGAATTCTTCAGACCTAGATTAAAAGAATTTACCTAATTACTCATTTTTAGCTTCAATTTAGGAATTTAAGAAGACTTACTGTATACATGACGCAGTCATGTATACATGTGTATTTTCTATCCGTCCCTACGAGTTGCGTAGATTCTATCCGTCACCGTGAGTTGCGCACTTTCCTTTGGGACCCATCTTATTGCGAAACTTGTACACAGTTTATGTGGAAACACATGAATTATTATTAGAATACATCTATTCAACCCCACTTATCCAAGGTCGAAAATACTTCCACCAAATCTCGATTTACCATCGAAAACAATCGACAGTGAAAGTTGACTAATTGTTTCATTGCCGAATTTGTCAAAGATTTCGAGAATATTTTCACCTAATGACTTTCGTAGGTAAAATAAATTTGTGATTTTTCACCATTCTATTCGTGAAATAATAATATATCACTCTAATATTAGTTAACAATGCGATATATAAGTCAGAAATGCTCTTTTAATATTTTCATTGTCGCTAACATTGGCAAAGCGTTCGACATTTAATTTAATTCAATCCTGTTTGCTTAATCCGGTTGACGTCGAAATGCAAGTTTTTTCTATATAACAGATTTACAATCATTTGAGAAAGCGCAATCACAAAAGGACAGAAGTACAGCATTTGTAGTATGGCCCATGGCAAGTAGTGCATATTAATTAGTTCCAAGACTTCATGTTTATACCCTTATCAAAATTAATATATACAAAAGGGCGGCTTGAAAATAACCAATTTCAAAAATCACAAACAATACCATGCCTAATAGTAGTGCATTGGGACCATCATGAAGTGTACTGAATGTGGCATCGATTGATTTAAATGTAAGTAACGCGCGCGAGCGAAATAGGTTTGAAAAAATTATTTTACGACGAGTTTTAAAGTTCTTTTTTTACATTTTTGGGGTTGCCTGACGTCTTCTTAGTCTTTCAGATCTAAGATACCACTATGCAAAAGGTAATCATGTTTTAATATACCCTCATTTTTAAATTTCACTCTTCGCGTCCATAAAAACATCAAAATGAAAAGTATATCAAAACATGATTATCTCTTGCAGAATAGTATCTTAAGATCAGTAAGACATTAGGAATATTATAGGCAACCCCAAAAATGTTAAGAAAATTGAAATGACAAAAAATTTTGAACTCTGCATACAATAATTTTTTTAAACCTATTTAGCTCGCGCGCATTACCTAGATTCAAATCAATTGATTCCACATTCAGTACACTTGATGGGAGTCCCAAAGCACTACTTTTAGGCATGGTATTGTTTGCGATCTCTGAAATTGGTTATTTTCGATCCACCCTAATATACAGTTCTCAATGATTTCTTTTTGATAAGCAATTAGTTTTGTCCCAGTATGGGCAGCTGCTTCTACCAAGAAAATTTATTTTCAGTTTTTGACGGTACCGCCTCTGGCGAAAGTTATCAGCATCTTCTCAAACAAAACCTCTTTTCTCATGGGACGGAAAAGTGTTCAGTAAAGAATCACTATTTTATGCAGCAGGAGCATCCTCGCATCACACCCACAAATGTTTTGAATACATTTTTAGACGATACGGTCATCATGTTATTGGACCAAGGTATCTCAAATTTGCATATAGTAGTATAGAATGGCCTCCCCACTCACCAGACCTCAATTCATGCAACTTTTTTTGTGAAATTCTATTAAAGACATTTGTAACGCCAATCAATCCAAAACGTAGATGGCCATTCAAGATATTTATAATACTGTAAGAGATCGTGTGTTTCATTGTTTCGAAAAAAGGTTTGCTTATTGAGCTAATTCAGATGGTGCACATTTCGAAAACCTTTATCATTAGGTGTATCGCCCCAGACGAATTTTCGGTATGTTTGAGATGTTCATTTCTAAAATATATAGAACTGATAAAATCATGCAATTGTGCTCCCTGATGAAACTTTGAAGTTTCCACTATTTGCTCATTATTTCGTTTTTCTATTCATGTACCTGTTCCAAAATTTTGATCAATTAGTTTTCAAATCTCTTCATTTGTCATCCTGTAAAATATGTTCTGAAATGAGGTCTGGCTAGTAGAACGCAATACACATGTGTGCGTGCCAACCCGAGGACATATTGTATTTTCAGCACCCAATTGTGATGTTCAGGCAGGCCTTGATGAATTTGAAAAGAGTAATTTAAACTTAATAACTTTAAACTTTGTGCGCGGAAAATGTCCCAAAATAGAAAAAATAGCAGTTTTGTGTTGAAAAAATCCTACAAATGTTTTTTTTCATTCAATTTTTGACAAATTAATTATTTTTATTCATTAAGTTACAAGCTTTTAAGTATTTTGCAGCAGACTTGAAATTGTTCAAACAATTATTCTTGTTTGAACAACATATTTTGTTTAGTGAATCATTAAATCGAAAAAGTCTCACGATCCTAGCCCAGTAACTTTTCTCAAAGATTTTCTTTTTCAATATGTTTACATAACACGCCCAGTTTACTGTACAAAAATCAATCTTTCATTCGAAATTAAAAATTCAATAATTATATCTCCGAAGGACAATCTTGAAACTAATAACGTCGTCATCTCACATATATGTGAGATAACGACTGCTTTCGTATATGTTTGTACTCTGATAATGCAATAGAATATTCTTCAGTTACATATATGTTGATCCACGTCTTCACTGAAGAATTAGTCAGTTTTTCCTCGACATTGCGAAAATGAGGATGGTCTTTGTCATATATATATATATATATATATATAATATTTCTTTCGGCTGGGATGATAAGTATTATCGAATTGACAATTAATGACCTTTCGAACGCTGAAGAAAATTAAAATATCGTTGATTCAGCTAAATGTTTTATTACATACTTTCAATGCCAAATAGTTTCAGTGGTCGTTATGATTCCTCGAGGAGGCAATAATCAATCGGTCAAATGTCAGTATCATAAATTTTTATTAATTTTTTTCACAGAACTATTTCTGTTATCACTCTTCAACGATCACAATCTGACTGATCGTTTAAATAGGACGTACACGATACTGTATCCGTATGCTCCAGTCGACTCTGTACGCAACTCACGTGTAAGAATAATATAAAGCACAGGAGAATTGGTTACTCACGTGGCAGTATTATTTATACATTTCTGTTTTTTTGCACACATGATTTAATTAATGTTTTGCTTATATTTTCATTTTTAGAAGTAATAGATCCACAATTTTACAATTCGATTCAAGGATCAATTGTAGCTGAAATTAAATCATGTGGCTATTTAATCATTAATATCCTTATAAAAATTTAAATTTAAACGTCAAAATGTTGATATATCGCATGAAGTTATGCAAGCTGTAAATAAACTTCGTTTAACAATAAAGTCGTTAAAATGATTAATATTACAATTTTTAATTGTACAGTCTTATCCATTACACATTTTTAGTGGTACAAGTTTTTAGAGGCTTTCCAAAAATGTGAACCTTGTTGAATATAAAATTGTTCTATTTGAAAAGCTTCAATTTAAAACTTTTAAATTTAAAATCTCATACAGTGTTTAGTGTTTCAATTATAAGACATAACAAATATAAAATTTGAAAGCATGAAAAGTTTGAACTTGTAAGTTTAAAATTTTTAAAATTCAAATAGATTTCCTTATGCGCCAAAATATTATGGCGAATTGTTTGTAACTGAAGTTTTTTATGGTGAAAAACTGTAACATATTATAAATAAATCAAATTTTTGCAAGTTAAAGTTTCTTAAACGAGCAAAAACATGATTTATAAAACTTAAGTTAGATCTCTTTTAGATCCGCAAAAAAGTCACGTATCTGTAGCTAAGTTTCGGATACGAGGAAAAAAATGAAACATTAAATCCTTATTTCTACGAGAAATGTATGGATAAATTTCGTAGTTTTTACGAACAGTTCGAATTTCCTACGAACAGTTCCTGAAAATTTCAGACCTAAATATAAACTGGAAAAGTTTTATTTGTGCGATTTAATTAATATTAATTTATAAATTCGCAACTCAGAGGATTTGAACCCTCGAAGAGTGCTGACTCACCAGTTTCTGAACATTAACCAAGAGTGCGTAAACACGCGCAGCCATCGAAGCCAAACAATATATGAGCGGCTGATGATAAAAAGTGGAAATATCTCGAGGGCGAGTAAGAAGCATAGGAAGAATATTTTTCCTTGATTCTAGGGTCAAACTTGGTACGAAAAACTTTCGTGAAATTTCAAATCAAAACTATACTCTGTATAAATTAATTTCAAAAATGAAACATATTATTACTTTTTATAAATATTTCTAAATGTTATTTGAATATGATACGCATTGATTTTTATTTAAAAATTCTTGTAAATAGTTGGTCATTTTATAAATTTTACGACATTTTGGTACCATGTTTGGCCTCAGGGAATAGATTTGAAGAATGAAATTATAAAAATATCTCCATTAATTAGTTTTTGCCTGAAAATTATATTTTTTGTTCAAATTTTTATTTTGTATACAAAAATATTTTTCGCCTCAAATTATAATTTTGTTGAATTTTCCTTTTTTTTTCACTGAAAAATTTTTTTGATTTGAAAATTTATTTATTTGGTTGAAAATTCAATCTTTCAAAGTTAAATTTAACTTTTTTTATTAAAAATTAGAATTTTCCATTGAAATAGCAATTATTCCATTTTTCGTTGATAATTCAGCTTTTTTAGTTGAAAATTCATCCTTTTTTGGTTGCAAATCCAACTGCTCAGTTAAAATTTTTGTCATTGTTAAAATTTTGATTCACATACAGAAATATTTTAAAAAATTTGAAAATATTCTTAAGAATCTTAGGAAAATTGTATTTGTTTAAACTTACAAATAAATAGTTATTCAAATTTTTCATTTTGCATTAAAAATAATTTTTTGCCTTAAATTATAATTTGCTTGAAATTTTCCTTTTTTTCCTGACTAAAAATCATTTTTACTTGAAGATGTATTTATTTTGTTTAAAACTAATTTTGTCTTATGTTAGATTCGACCGTTTATAATTAAAAGTAAACTTTTTTTTATTGAAATAGCAATTATTACATTTTTCGCTGAGAATTAAAATTTTTTGCCTGAAAAGTAAACTATTCGGTTGAAAATGTTGTTTTTTTGTTGTTCAAATTTTGATTTAAAATATCTGAAATCTTATATTTCGAAATTTTCTTAAGAATCTCATAAAACTTATATTTATATTCATTTTTACAATTTTATTTTAATTGTAAAATAATTATGATTAGAAATGAATTGTAAATAATTGTAAAATAAATTTAACAACATTTATTTTATAAAGAAATATCCTATGATTTTAAAAGGACAAAACAATTTTCAAGGTAATACTTTGTAGTATTTTATTCACTAATGAACATGTTTTTAGAATATTTTTCCTTGATTCTGCCCTAGTGTCAAACTTGGTACAAAAAGCTGTCGTGAAATTTCAAATCAAAACTGTACTCTGTAAACATTAATTTTAAAAATGAAAAATATTAATACTTTTTATAAATATTTCTAAATGTTATTTGAATATGATACATATTGATTTTTATTTTCAAACTTATTGTAAATAGATGCTCATTTTTTTTAATTTACGACATTTTTGTACCATGTTTGACCTTAGGGAATAGATTTGAAGAATGATATTATAAAAATATCTCCATTAGTTAGAGGTTGATTGAAAATTATATTTTTTGTTGAAATTTTTATTTGTCATATCTGAAATGATGAAAAATTTACTGAAATTTTGTCAAGAATCCTGTGAAAATTATATTTATATAACCTTAAAGTGAGCAAACAAAGAAACCTCAAAGTTAATATTTATTTGGTTAAAAAACTTTTTTAAAATAAAAATTAGAATTTTTTCATTGAAATAGCAATTATTACATTTTTCGTTGAAAATTCAGCCTTTTTGGTTGAAAATTCGAATGTTTGGTTAAAACCTTTTTTGTTGATGAAATTTTGATTGGCTTACAGAAACATTAAAAAATCTTTGTAAATTTTGTTAAGAATTTCAGGAAAATTATATTCCTTTAAACTTCAAAAGTAAATAAACTTAAAAAATAGTTATTCGAAATTTTTACTTTGTATACAAAAATATTTTCCGTCTTAAATTATAATTTTGTTGAAATTTTTCTTTTTTCTTTACTATAAAACTTCTTGATTTCAAAATTTAATATTTTGGTTGAAAATTCATTCTTTTGAAGTTGATTCTAACTGTTTTAAATTGAAAATTAGAATTTTTTCATTGAAATAGCAATTATTAAATTTTTCGTTGAAAATATAGCTTTTTTTGGTTGAAAATTTATACATACATACATACATACAGACAGACACATTCGTAAAAACCTGTTTTTTGGGTTCAGGGGGTCTCAAAACGTGGACACTTGACAAAAAACAGGGGGGTCAAATTTTACACAAATCTAATACCTTCTCTGGATGAGAATGTAATAATTAAAAACTGGGAAATTTTATCTAGGATCGGGAATTCTTTTATTTTATCAAGAAATAAACTCAATTGATCTTCAATTATGTAATATATTTGCGAAAATAAGTATATTATACTTATATTTTATTTTTGTATTCATCAGATTTTAATAGCATTTAAACAACTACTTGTGATTCTGACTGAATAATTTAAAAAATATTTATTTTATGTCATCAGGTTGTCCAGCGACCTTAAGAACCTTGAAAACCTGGAATTCTCCTTGAATTTTTTTAAAGCTTCAAACCTGGAAATCTTCTTGAATTTTTCACGCAAAACTTGATTTTGAATATTTTTTTGTTTTGTTTTTTTAAACAGTTATTTTATCAAAATGTGAAAAGTAATTTAAATCTTTTAGTCTATTATGAAAAAAACAACTCGTTTTGAAGAAATCTTGCTACTGAAATGTTTTTTATTTATCAAAATATAATTTATCCTTTGCTTATTATAGAATAAATAAAGAGTTATTTAAGGCTCTTTTTGTAGACTGTACTAATTATTTTATAGATTTAAATGAACAGACTTTAATATTGTGATTGATTCTATAAGTTTTTTATTTCTTCTCCGCTAATGTAGAATTTTAAAGTATACATTTTTTGTAATATTCAACTTACAAATTATAAAAATGATTAGTTGAAAATGTCGATGTTAATTAAATCTCACAACGGATTTTTCGAGAAGTTGACTATTCGGCCTTTGAGTTTACACCAGATTTCAAAAGGTTACAAAATATTTCTATAAATTTCAAAAGATTTAAAAAAATTTAAAAGGATTTTAAACATTTCGCAAAGATCTCACGGATTTCAAAGATTTTAAAAAGGCCCGCACACCAGATTTCAAAGAATTTACAAATATTGTAAAACTTTCAAATAATTAAAAGGATTTCAAAGATTTGAAAAAAGGTACAGTACACCAGATTTCAAAGATTTCAAAACATTTCGAAAGTTTTAAACGATTTCAAAAGGTTGCAAATCATTTAAGAAGATTGCAAAAGGTTTCACAAAAATTTCGAATATTTCATAAAGATTTCAATGATTTAAAATTTTTAAAAAGACTTGTACTTAATAAGATTTTAAAGATTGCACAAAGCTTGTTTTCAAAAAGATTTTAAAACCTTCAAAACATTTCAACGATTTTAAAGATTTTAAAAAGTGTATAGTAAACCAGATTTCTAAGATTTCAAAACATCTTAAATATTCGAAACGATTATAAATTTTTCTAGAATGTTTCAAAACACTTAACAAATATTTTATATATTTATATGATTTCAAATTAATACAAAAGATTCATTCATAAACAGTTCAAAAGAATACAAGAATTTCCAAGATTTCAAAAAGGGGACAGTACACCAGGATTTAGAGATTTCAAAACATTTCGAAGAGTTTAACGATTTCAAAATTTTTTAGATGATTTCAAAAGACTTCGCAAAGATTTTAAATATTTCAATGATTTCAAACGAATACAAAAGATTTCAGAAATATTTCACAAATATTCAAAAGGATTCATAAGGGTTTTAAAAGATTTCAAGAATTTCAACAAGATTACAGAACTATAATACAAAAATTGAACTATTTTGTTGTACATTCGAATTTTTTCACAGAAAATTCGTCCTTTCGAATTGCAAATTCAACTATCTTCTAAAAACTTAGTTTTCTTGGCTTGAAAATTCAATTCCTTGGTTGAAATTATAACTACTTTGTTAAAAATTCTTTTTATTTTTGGTTGATGATTCTTCATTATGGGTGAGAACTTTTTTTTTAATTTAACTATTTTGTTAAAATAAAAATTTTTTTAACTGAAAATGTAACTTTTCCTTCTTAGGTTGAAAATTTACCATCAAGCAAAAATTCAACCTTTGCTTTAAAAATTCATTTATTTGTGGTAGGATATTAATCTTCTTATTAACTAACTCATCTTTTTGGTTTAAAATTTACTTCTATGGTTGAAAATTCAACTATTAGGTTGTAAATTCATATAAAAATGCAAACGTTTGGTAGAAAATTTATCTTCTTAGTTGAGAATTTATGTTTTAGGTTGAAAATTAATTTCTTTGCTTGCAAATTTAACTATTTTGTTGAAAAATTATTTTCTTTGTAGGAAATTTTTTTTTACTGAAAATTGAACTATTCTATTGTAAATTGAAATTTTTTGTCTTAGGTGAAAGTTCAACTATGTTGTTGAAAATTTGCCTTTTTTTGGTAGAAACTGAACCTTTTAAGTTAAAATTCCAACTTGGTTAAAAACTAATTTTTTTGGTTGAAGATTCATGATTTTAGGTAAAAATTAATTTCTTGTTCTAAAAATTTAACTATTACACTTTTTGTGGAAATTTGATTTAAACTTCTTGGTTGAAAATTTGTCTTTGGTCGCAAATGTGACTTTTATTTGTATTTATTTATATGACTGAAAAACCTTTCTTATCATTCGAAAATTCAACTTTTGTTGAAAAGTCGTATTTTTTGGTTGAATTAAACTGTTTTTGATTAAAAATAAAAAAGTTAAATCCTTTTGTTAAAAATTAATTTTTTGGGTTGAAGATTCATAATTTTAATTGAAAATTTATATCTTTGGATACAAAATGAGATATTTGTTAATTTTTTGTTTGTTTTGCTTAAAATTAATCTTTTTTTTTTACTGAAAATTGGACTATTTCAGTTGAAACTTTAACTATTTCGTTGAAAAGTTCTTTTTCTTTATGATTAATTTTTTTTTAACTGAAAATGTAACTATTGTAGTCCAATATTCCATTATTTTAAATGAAAATTGATCTTTCTGGTTGAATAGCAATTTTTCAACTAAAAATTTTACTACTCAATTTTTGGTAAAAAAATTTTGTTTTTTACTTGACGATTCAACTATTCCGGTTGAAAATTGATAGTTTTAGTTGAAAATTCATCACTTTGTTTGAAAATGGAAATATTGTTTTTTAATATCGTGCTTTTTTGGTTGGAAACGATTATTTTTTAAACTAAAAATGTGACTTTTTTAATTGAATATTCTATAATTTTATTTAAAAATTCATATCTTTGGTTAAACATTAGTTTTTACATTCTCATCCAGAGAAGATATTAGATTTGTGTAAAATTTGATCCCCCTGGTTTTTGTCAAATGACCACGTTTTGACACCTTCTGAACCCAAAAAACAGGTTTTCGTGAATGTGTCTGCCTGTGTGTATGTGTGTATGTATGTAGGTTTTTAGTTCTTTCAGCCCGATAACTTTCGAAATAATTTACAGATTTGATTGGGCTTTGGTATACTCTTCAAGTGTCACACGATATAAGAAAAAGACAAGAGGAGAAAAACGTTGCTTTTCGAACACCCTACAATATTATCATAACAAATTTTTGAATTTTTTGAAAAATCAAAAAGTCAAATTTTGATTGCACAAAAAATAATGAAAAATCAAAAATTCAATTTTACAAATAATCAAACTTTAGCATTTTAAATTTTGTTTGTTTCCCAAATTCTGGGAGACCCGACCTTCCTCTTCTCAAATAAAAAAATATTTTCAGAAATTTTAGCTATTTAATTCTGATAATATTTTAATAGATGCAATAGCTGTATTTGGATTTGGATCATTGCGAGTAAATTGGTCTTTATTGAGCGATATTACCTTATCGATATTTTCTTTCGTGGAGGACATAATATTTGTATCTTTCAAAAGTCTACATAGCATTTTGTGTCATCTATCATAACTTTATAACCGTTGCCAGGTATACTTTTCAAAAATTGTCAAACTTTTATTAAAATTTTAATTAAAAAATTAATTATTCAGATAATATTCTACCACTGTAGCTTCAAAGTCTTTTGTCTATAACTCTTGCAAATGGAAATATTTTTCCCTCGACACCAGGCAACAAGTAAATCCAAAAATTAATTGTGATATAACTGAATTCAGTTTTACGTATCAATGCGTAATAAAAAATATGCTTGCTTCCAGTGTCTTGTCAACAGTGGCTGTTTTGTAGTGCTTGTACTGATTCTTATGGTAATGGCTTTTTTCACAATTACAAAATATTGTAGGGAGGAAAAAAGTTTCAAATTTAGCAGGAACCTACGATTGATAAATCATACTCGTCCAGCTAAAATGGACAATTAATCAAGTTAGAAAATAATAAATAATTATTAAAATAATAATTCTCCCGCGTGGAAAAATCTTCTGGCGCTGACCAGCCCCATACTAGACCGTCTAGGCTCTAATCTGGCGCAGATCAGACTGTCTAGTCTGGGCCTGATCAGCACTGTAACACTTTTGTAAAGTCTAGAGTTAGACAGTCTAGCCAGGTGCTAGACACACTGAAAAAAAGATTAGTTGGGACAACTAATAAAATTGTTCGAAAAAACTATTTTAGTTAGTAAATAATGGTACCGCTATTTAGTTAATTGTGAGAACTTTTTTGTTAGTTGGGGCACAAGTCGTTTCAGTTACTATCTAATTAGGTAGACTAACTATTTTAGTTTGTCAAAACGACTGTCTGTAGATAGTTTAACTTACTAATATAGCTAGTCATGTCTACTAATACATTTTTAGGTATATAACTATTTTCTTTTTGTTACAAGGACTAATTAAAATATCTGTCACTATACTATCGAAATCTGAATTAAAAAGATCCCAGTGGGCATGCGGGCATTCTTTTTTTTTGGACATCTCAGAGACGCTGATGTCAGCTCAGTTGATAAGACATTTTAAAAAAATATGTCATTATGCCCACTGAGATCTTTCAAATTTCAAATGCACTTTGTAGGTTAGAATTTCGAGTGGAACTTAAAACTCGTTTGATTTTACAATTTCTTATACATACCTTCGGATGCTTCGATATAATCCCCGAAGCCTAAACTTTGCAACACTCCTGATACTTCCCTCATTTAGGGTAAGGAGGGGGCAGCGCCAACCGGTGAGGCAAAGGCGACTTTGCTTATAACATCGCTATTACTTATCAATTTTAATTCTACTTTGCATCAAATAAATCTATTTTATTAAAGAGATAGTGTTACTTACTAAAAGCTTGAAAATTGACGTTGTGAAAGAAGAATTATGCAGAAAACATTTTTGACAACGAAAGAATGGCAACATTAATGGTAATACTTCCAGTATGAAAATTTGTTATTTTGACAGACAAAACAATATCACATTATTTCATTATAATCATTGAACGTAATTCAAGTCCGAAGTTTATTAAATATCGTAAATAATTGAGGCCTCATCAGGGGGGTAAGCTCGACGAAAATAATAGTTGAAGTGCTTAGATTATGATAAGTGATCGGTACTGTAGAACAGCCACTTATCTTCTGGGCTACATGCAAGAAACTATTGAATATTATTATTTTCAATCCTGTCGGTCGCCTTTGCCCTCCAGTGTGAGGCAAAACCGACGAAATACATCTTGTTAGAAATTATTAAATCATTGTTTTATTCATGTAATTAATACTTTACAATTTATAATAATGTAGGACTCGAAATGAACAAAAAATAGATCAATTCTACATCTTATTAACTTTAAAAAAGTCATTAATTGTTAATGGTCGCCGCTGCCCCTCCTTACCCTACATAATTCTACCCTTCCGTTACCTTTCAGCAATCTTTTTTAACAACCGTCTATTCTATTTCAGCGACCTCGAACGAAATAATGTATCCTTTTCAGTTTTTTATATTTTGATCAGTTTCATATTTTTAATTTTAATTTTAATTTTACTTATTCATTATTTTTTATTTATTTATTTTTATTTTATTTTCAATTTTTAATACTAAAAGTAATTGGAGAAATTCAACTAAATTTGAACAACTCTAAATTTATTTGCATTACATTATTATTTAAGGCCATGTGACGAGTGGATCACGTGACCGGCTTCCTACCTTACCGACACTTTTTTTATTTGTCAACTTATTTTCACACGAATAGCCAGATTGAGTTGAAAATTTGGGATAATAAATAAGAAGCACTAAGAAGCGCGGCTCTGATCCTAAATTTGTATAATTATGAAGAAAGTTTTTTTTTGTAAATAATTTTTTTTGGCTTTTTTCATACTTATAAAAATTTAGGACCAGATCCGCGTTTCTTAGTGCTTCTTATTTATTATCCCAAATTTTCAATTCGATGTGGCTATTCGTGTCAAAATAAGTTTACAAATAAAATATGTGTCGGTAAGGTAGGAAGCCGGACACGTGACCCACTCGTCGCATGGCCTTAATGGAAAAATAAAATAATATAAATAATTGTCACGACTTTTATAATCATTATTATTATTTATAACAAATGGATTATAATTATAACAAATAATAAAATTTACAATTTAAAAATATGAAAAAAATAATTTCAATAATTTATTAGATAATTTTTTTCAATTCGTATGATTATTTGTAAATTTAATTTTCAAAATTAAAATTTTTCAAACTGCAAATAGTGAAAATGTATGCTCACCTCGATTTTCATAATAACATACAATAAACTACATTAATATACAAATTTTATTTTTTGTTGTAAAAATTTGTAATTAATCGTAACATTTGGTAAAAGTGTCTGAATTCTATTAAAAAATTGTTGTTTTTAGTAAAAAATTGTACAACTAATTCCAAATTGTTTTATCATTGATCATTTATCATTTATCATTTATCATTGATCATTGATCATTAATCATTAATCATTAATCATTAATCATTAATCATTAATCATTAATCATTAATCATTAATCATTAATCATTAATCATTGATCATTGATCATTGATCATTTATCATTTATCATTTATTATCTATTATCTATTATCTATTATCTATTATCTAATATTTATTATTTATTATTTATCATTTATCATCTATTATTCATTATTTATTATTTATTATTTATTATTTAATATTTGATATTTAATATTTATTATTTATTATTTATCATTCATCATTTATCATTTAACATTTATCATTTATCATTTATCATTTATCATTTATAATTTATCATTTATCATTTATCATTTATAATTTATCATTTATCATTTATTATTTGTTATTTATTATTTATTAGCAATTTTTAAGATTAGCACCTGCTCCCGGCGAAATCCTGCGGTTGTCCTTATGACAAACTTTTATATATATATATACAGCGGCGTAGCCAGGAATTTTTTTCGTTTCGTGTTTTTAACAAACATAATTGTTCAAACGATTTGTTATTGTTTTTAATAATATTCTTTTTGAATAATTTTAGAAAGTTGCTGTTTTTTCTAAAATGTTAAACTTTTTGTCTATTTTTAACTAACAGTGTGGTAATAATTGATGAAATTCAAGAAACATAATTGTTTAAACAAATTATTATTGTCTATAACTATCTGCTCCCATATTAATTCTAGCTAGTTGCGGTTTTTTCTCAAAATTTTAAGTTCTTGTCCACTTTTTACTTAGTGAGATAATAATTAATGCAAGTTAACAAACAATTGTTCAAACACTTATTATGGTTTATAACTATCTTTTCAGAATTTTTCAGCTTTTCTTTAACTTTTTAGTTAGGAACAAATGTGGGCGTCCACACGAAAAGGGCCCTGATGGCCAGTATGGAGTTACATATACAATCATGTAGCCGGATAAGTTCCCGTCATTTTAAGCCCATGACAAACCGTTTAGGTTGGAAATCGAGTCGCCGGGGCATGTTTGAAGTTTGAAAATGAATATATATTTCTGTATAATTTAATTGATTATTGACTCGCTCTAATTGAAAAGTTGAAAATATGTTGAATAGTCAAATAAAAGGGATTGTAATTTTAAATTAAAAACAGTTAAATTCTTAACATCCCTGTGACTGGTCGCAAAAGTTACGGATCTATTACCACGAATTTATAAAATTTCCTCAAATTATCATACTTTTAAAAATGTATGAAAAGTTTGATGAATTAGCATAATTTCTAAAATTTATGGAAATTTATCATTATTGTGGATATTTATGAAATTTTTGGGAAAATGATGAAATTTGTTGAAATTTGTTTAAGCAAGGAATATGGATATATACCGATGACTCGTAACCTCCACCTGTCATCAAAATCTCCCTTTAATTTTCTATTGTACGACATATTTTTGCGAACATCAATTTTTTTAACTCTTTGCAATTAATTTATAATGGTTTGGAATTAATAATAAATCGTTTGGTATTCATAATAAATTCTTTGGAATTCAATTTAGTACACGATAAAATATGCCGGAACAGAATACTCGACCTTTTCTATATCGTGTTATGCCTATTTGCAATATTAATTTTTGTTTAGGAGAATATTGTTGTGACAGGGCAGTTATTCTCAAAATCTTTATTACCACCACTTAATATACTTAATATACTTAATATACTTAAAACTTCATTATTTAAAAAAAACTTCAAAATGCAGTTATTTTGAATGGAAAACATTTCAAATAAAAAATGTCTACTACAAAATGTTGAAAATTAAACAAATCTAAACTTCTTTTGAAACTGAAAAAAAGATTTAATGACCAGCAATTGTGATATTGACACTTTTTTAAATCAAAAACCCTTAAAAATTTCAAATTATATTAAGTAAATTTTAATCATATAAAAAAAATTTTCACATAATTATTTATACGCTTCAAAATTCAACCATTTAAATTTTCATTACAAAATTAGAACGTATGAAACTGTAAAATTGAAATTTCTGCGATTAATATGAAAATCCAGAGCTCTAAAAGTATAACCATTCAGAATAAAAAAACTTATTGAATTACTGAAGGCATTTTTAAGGTGTTACATTGAAAATTTAAAAAAATTAATACAAGATTGGTAGGATTCCAGTTTTTAAAATTGCGGAATTTTAAGCCTCTGAAATCTTCAAATTTTCGTTTGAAATTGTCAATATTTTGGAACATTAACAAATAAAAAATAAATGAATTTAAATGCGCAGTTCCAAAATATTCTCATTTTGAAGGCTGGAATTTGACACAATGCTTCCTTAATTATTCATAGTTTTCAATTTATTCTAGGAGCAGTTCTTCAAAGTTTCAAACAATTCAAATAATACTTGCCCAACTTACGATAATTTATTTCTTAAAAAGTAATTGAATTTGGGGAAGTTTTTTTCAGTTTTGCATCCTTATTATTAAAAATAATGATCCGTTGAAAAAGCAGCAAATAGAAAAAAGTTCCTTCTCGTCATTTTCTACAAGGCTATATTTGAAAAAAATAATTAGTGTTGTGACTTTTAAGATCTCCGGCCAACGACACGTTTGGACAATAATTTCACCCGATCTCGCGCGCTGGTCGAGTTTTTCGATCCAGACACTCAGTTACTGTCGCTAATTATTGTCGGTAGAAAAAAAATGGAAAACAATTTTAAACTTCTGCATAAAGTCCGTTATTTATTCAATTAACAAATTCAATAATAAGTAATTTTTTATTTCATTAATTTATTATCTATTTATTTTTCAATTACTTAATTTAAGCGTATTGAACTATTTTATGAAATTATTTAAAGAACTTTTAGACACAACCAATTTATTTAATTACTTCTTTATTTATTGATTTTTTTAAATAATGAATTATATTTAATATGTAATTACTTTCAACTATTCAATGACTTTCTGATTTTTAATGCGAAAAAATTGTCACAGAATATTATGTACAATTTACAGAAATTACTGCGAATTACAAGTGTCTTGCTGGTAACTATGGAATCAATTACAGAAAAATAAAAGACATTGCTATATACAATTATTAAGAAACTATTTTTTTACTGATGCAAAAAAATACATCACATTTTTAATCAATTATAATTACTTTTTTGCCACAAAAACTCAAAATGTACTCAACAGTGGTTATGACAAGATTTTGTTATAAAATATTATAAATGAAAATATTTGTTTATGGATAAAAAAACATTACTTGTTTTGTAATCACAGAAAATTGAGTCTACTTTTACTCACCTGTGGAACACTTTTCCGTACAGTAATTAAGTGCGAAGGTACACAGTGCTTTTTGAAACTTAGTGATTTTTCGCTGAAAATCCACAAAAGTGGGGATTTTTCAATATATCATAACTCAAAACCTATGGAGTATAGCGGATTATTCTTTTAACAAAATTTTGCTCATGATTTTGTTCTCTTTCTTTTACCCGTTGGACATTTTGCTCTAAAATGCAATGGAAATTATCCGTCCATGCAAAAGTAACATTTGGAACTGTTATAAAAAAAAAACAAAAAAAAACCCCGGTTTGGCAATCGATCTGTTCTCGAATTTTTGATATGATAAAAAGGACGCCTTAACGAATCTATTTTATTAAAAACATTGGATGTGGGATTTTTTCGAGAACCAAACTACCAGATGCCTGGACTAAAGCTTTGACTTTTAAAAATTCAATAATTTAGTCTTCAATATTAAACTGTCAAATCTTAATCGCTTGGAATTTGAAGTTATTCAAATTCAAAAGTTTTCCATTTTTATTTTCCAAAATTCGAATCTTAAAATATTCAATTTTTAACGTTTTGTCATTGTCCTATTTTCGAAATTTTAATCTGAAATCATTCAATTTCGTGATTCTGATGAAAATTTTAAAAATAGTGGCCACCCTGGTTTTTGATTGTTATACAATTTTTCAAATGTTGAAATTTCTGAATTCTTTTTTTTTTAAAGATTGTCTGATGACAAATTTCTCTATCGCTCATATTTCCGAAAATACCCCATTTTTGTGGATTTGACAATATTGAAGTTCCGAAATTCTTCAACATTTTTAAATCAAAATTATGAAATCTCAATGCAACTCGTAATTAAATTAATTTTTGAAATAATTTTACAGACTGGGCAATATTTTATTTTTGAAATTTTTCAAAAACATAATTATTGATTCAATTCTGGCAGCGCCACTTCTCCTGCGTTTTATTTTTAATATTAAATAATCTTGTTCAGTTTCATAAAGTTTAAGTTTTGTAATCTAATTCGTTGTCAGTTTTTGTGAAAATACATCGACACATTGGTGAAACTTTTTAGTTCTCAAAGCTAAAACCATAAGAACCCATGCTCGGGACAAATTCTCCGGTACCTGTGTTTTTTTCTTATAGAGTTATTTTACGAGTACGTCCTCTTGACATTTTTCCATGTAAACACACAGCAGAAAAATATTGAAATTTTCGAATTTAGGGAGGAAGGGTCTTTGGAAAATACTTTTCCATCATTAGTTTGTACCAAACCCTTGTGTAGTGCAGAGTGAGTGTCTTGGATCTTTGCACCTTGCATTCCATTTTTTCGGAAAATTAAAGAAGAAACTTCAACAGATCGATATGTTTTAAGGTATGCATTATTAAACTTTTTACTTGCAAAAATTACTTGTAATTGACTTCTAAAAAATGTTATGCACTGCTTGTCAATCATTAATTTTGAACGATTTAGAGCAAAATTTATTTAGTTTTAAAAACTACTGCTCTGAAATAATGCTATCTTGAATATTTTATTTCGAAATATTCAGGATTGCGACTTGACCGGAAAACCCGGAAAGACAAGGAATTTTATTGATCAGGAAAAAACAGGAGAACAACCGGGAATCTAATTACACAGTCATCACCTATTCTGGAAATTTATCACCTTTTCACCTTTTTGCCATTGATAAAGTTGAATCATCTGGAAAATTATTGATATTGGTATTATAGCATAATTCCGGATCATTTTCGGTTTAAAAAAACTTTTCTGGAAAATTAAAATAATAAGGAAAGTCAATCTTTTAAAGATGGAAATGTTTTTACTTGATACTTGCAAATATTTTTGAATTTTTGCATTTTTTTAATCCTTTTAAATTTTTAAAAATCATTTAAAATCTCTTTTAATCCTCTTAAATATTTTCAAAATCTCTTCAAATTCTTTAAAATCCTCTAAAGTGCATTAAATCGCTTGAAATTAATTCAAATAATTAAAAGTCTCTCAAAATCTTGTGACATCCCCTGAAATCCCTTCAAACTCTTTAAAATCATTAAAAGTCTCTTGAAACCTCCTGCTTTTATTAGTAATTATGTCAGTTTGATATTTGTGCTGTGGGTTTGTTTGTCATAAGACATATGAAGCTTTTATCGTTTATTTAATAGAGCTTAGATCTCCAAGGATTTCAAAGGATCTTAAAGATTTTCTTGATATTTTGTGAGATTTTAATGATTCTTTAAGATTTCAAGATATTTTTTAATAATTTTTAATAAATTTCGTGAAATATTAAGAGATTTTAAATATTATATTTTGTACAATTTTTAAGAGGTTTTTGTTAATTTTTAGAGATTTTTAAGCACTTTAATAAAAAGGGATTTTAAAGTTCGTCATGGAATTTTAAAAGAATTGAAGAGATATTTTTGATTATTAAAAGAGTTTGCGAAATTTTAAAAGGATTTTGTGATTTTTAAAACATTTTGTGTAATTTGAAAGGATTCCATGCCATTTTAAGAGATTTTCAGGAATTTTAAAGGATTTTAAAGTTTAAAGTAAAATTTAAAGCTTTTAAAATGATTTTGACGAATACTAAAAGAATCAGGGAACTTTACGGGATTTCATGAATATTAAGAAATTTCAATGAATTTTATGGAATTTTAAGAAATTTTAAGGGATTTTAAAGCTCGTGAAATTTTAAGACATTTCAAGACGTTTCGAGACATTTCTGAAAATTTCAAGGAATTTCAATATTCCCTGGAATTTAAAGTGATTTCAAAAGATTTCATATGATATTGCAAGAGGTTTAAGCAAATATCAGTAGCATTTTAATTTTAATAGGAAATTACAATGATCAAAGTGGGTTATTAAAAAAAAGGTCAGTGAAAGCACGCTTAGTTCGTTAAGTTTTACTAGTGTTAATAATATTATTTTGAAAGAACTTCCTGATAAAAATACAAATATCTTTTTCAATTTCCAATATTTTAGATTCTTTAAAAATTGAACGTATTTTCCTGGCTTGTTTCGCTTTTAATTTTAGCGTACTATTAAAAATTTATTCGCATTTTTAATACATTTCTGTCAGGGAAATTTGTCGCAAAGTCAGGGAAAAATCAGGGAAATTGAAAAATTGGATCTTGTGGTCACCCTGTTAAAAAGACTTCAAATGTTTCAAAATCCCTTGAAATTCCTTAAAGTAATTTGAAATAAAGAAGATATAACTTTTGTTCACTAATTTGTTTACAACAATTTAAATTTTTGTTTTATTAAATTAATACTGGTTGACATAATTTTTCCTTTTTTTTTAAATCATATTTTGAAAATTGTGTCTTTAATTTGAATTTTTCAAAACATTTTTTGGAGCACAATAAAGCACAAATTGAGTACAATTCAGCACAAAATTATATTTTGGAAAATCCAACATGGCGGTGCCAACTTACTGGACATCTCGGATGCTCGGAAACATAATGTTTAGGCTTCCAAAGCCATAAGGGCGGTAATGTATATCGACAGGCTGTATACGAAGAAAGGTTCTAAAATAAACCCAACTTCGACAAGTACGCACCTAATGTTGTTCGACAATACACTAGCTGTTTTTTAACTGTGGAGGTAGATCTTCTTAGATTACATTAGATCTTCTTATTGCAAAATGTCGGCTCAACGTGGAAGACCGCGAAAGCATAAATATGACCAAATTGAAGAAATTGTGTGCAAGTATAAAGACTCAATTAAAGTGGGTAATGAAAATATTCAGAGTAAAACAAATGCAATTTGGATGACAATGTATGAAAAATTAAAAGAAGATGGTGTGCTAATGCCGGCATCATCAGTTTGCTCTTTCGTTTCATGTAATACTAACAATATCCGTCATAAAATTATCGGGCCACGTTAAATAAACAATCATACTGATGAAGAATTGACTGTGAACTCAGATGATCTGATTGAAGACTCCACGTCCACTTTAGAAATTCATTTCAGAAAAAAAAGAATTCGAAGAAATGTTGGACATGAAAAAATATAACAACAAGCGAGGAGCTGAATATGTTTGCAAAGACGAAGAACGAGAATATGCCGTTTCAGAGAGTGGCAATTGGCAAACCAAGAATAACTGAAAAAATATGGAGAAAAAAAAAATCACATGGATTTAATTTTTCTACGCATAAAATTTATTTGTCCACGAATAGAGGTACGTACCATTAATTAAAAATGCCAGTTCGTGATATGCTGACGTTTAAATAATAATTTAAAATTGACGCATCTGTTTAGTAGTTTAATTATAACTATACAAACGTAAATAGTATAATAGTTATTGCTTTTAAAAGTGGAGTTGAAAATTTGGGATAATAAATAAGAAGCACTAAGAAACGCGGCTCTGGTCCTAAATTTGTATAATTATGAAAACAGCAAAAAAAAATTATTTACAAAAAAAACTTTTTTCATAATTTTAAAAATTTAGGACAAGAGCCGCGTTTCTTAGTGCTTCTTATTTATTATCCCAAATTTTCAACTCGATGTGTCTATTCTTGTGAAAATAAGTTTATAAATAAAAAAAGTGTCGGTAAGGTCACGTGACCCACTCGTCACATGGCCTTAAGAGCTTGAAAATTTTGAAATCCTCGTGTACTAAAAACGCTTTCAAATTATCATTTTTTAAGTTCTAGCTATGCAATTGAAAGTTTTTTGAGTTTTGAAATTGGTTAGTTTTCAAGACTTGAACGAAAGTACGATTGTATTTTCGAATATTCTTATTGTTATCATGTAATTTCGTAATTTTTAAGAACATATTACTTGAATTTTTTCAAGTTTGTACACATTCAATAACAAATCACAAAAATTTAATCGTTTAATTTGTAAATTTCCAATTTAAAATTGCTTAGCTGAGAAATTATTCATTTGTGAAAGTACTTACTCCTTTTAACTTTTAAAATAATTTGAGTCGTTTAGATAAAAATTCTGGAGTTATTTGACTTGCAACCACATGCAATCGATTTTCCGTTTAAATCTAAATTCAAAGTTATGTAAGTACTTACATACATAAATACCCCTGGCAAGTTTTTCTACGGAGATTTTTAGTTCTTCTAAAATAAATATTCCAAATATATGGACTCTCAAATATTGATGACATGACATTTACCAAAAATCTAGTCTTCTACAAAACCTTTCGTTTAGCATCGAAATGTTATTTGTAAAAACTTGAATATCATAGGGATTACAACTTTTCTTTCATTAGACGAATGAATTCATTCGAAACTGGAAATGTTGGCCCAGATTTACTCAGGATCAGCATGCAGTCTAAGGATTAGAGATTGCATTTAGGAAAGGCATGTGAAAGAGGTTGTTCGCCTCGAAAAGGCGAAAGGCTCTCAACGTGTGAAATGCTAAAAAAAAAAAAAAGACTTTGCATGATAAGCTTAGTTTTAAATGTACAACCATTTATTCAAATAATTGAGACATTAATTCAACATTTTTACAATTAAATCTTCGCTCAAACGAGGTGCATGAATATTCCGCAAATTCTGCTTTTCATAATTCTTATTTTCCCAAAATTCATTTGACCGAATAGCAATTTACTCTAATTTATATTTTCCGGAATTACTGTTTAGTCCAATTTTTATTTTTCCGAATTGCCATTTAGTATAATTTTTAGTTTTCCGAATCGCCATAAAATGAAATTTCATGTATATACATGTCAAATTGGTGAAGTAGGGATTATGATATATGGCGCTTAGATTATGTGTGTAATGGAATATACAAATTAGGCAAATGGCTGCTCGGAAAAATAAAGATTAAGGCTGATAATAATACAGAAAAATGAAAATTGGTTCAAACGATAATTCGGCAAAATAGAAATTAGGTTAAATTGGTATTCAGTCAAATGAGATTCGGTAAAGTAAAAATTAGGGAATGTAGAATTGGGGAAATATTCATGTGCACTTGGCCCAGTACGAAGCCCGTAAAAAATTTCCTCTTGGTTTACCAGAATTTATAAGTAAAACCTATTCACAGTTAATAAGATCACATCCACTAAAGATTAAAAAGTGAAAATGAAGAATTATTTTTTTTATCAGAGTATAAAAAAACCTTGAAAATTCAGGTATCTAATAGCCACTTTTTTTAGAAGTTATATGAGTCTACAGAGGTTTTATCGGTTCGTTTTAGTTGTTTACACTTTAGTTATATTAACACTTTTGGAAGGAACGAGAGTAAAAAATTTGATAGCGTCCTTGGTTATTTCGTTTATCACTTTTTATGAAGATCTTGCTTTTATTATGTGTATTACTAAGTGGTTTGAAGGATATTGTGACGTCATTATGAAATCATCTTCAGCGTAGATTACGTTGATTATTGCGAAGTCATATTGCAAGTTAGTCGGAAGACTTATCTGTGAATTGAATCAGGTTTAGTGACTTGTTATTATTGGAATTTTTTTCTTTGATCGTTCATGTTTTCGAAGTTGCCCCTGGAGAATTGTAGGTTAACTTATCAAATAAATCACTTACAAATATCTTAAACTTTCGTATATTATTTACTTTATGTATATTACATTTTGATAAAGATCTGGAGCAGATTCTGTTTTTAATTTCTTTAATTAGGCTAATTATATGCTTCACTAAGAAACCTTTATCACTATAATACTAGTCTGGAAAATTGTTATCAGCTTTTGAATCCCCAGGGATATCGGAAAATTGATTATGCCGACTAAATTGGATACGGATCATATCTCTAACATACTTAGAAATTTTAATCGTATCAATTTGGAAGTTTTTCTGTTATACTGGAAAAATATCAGCTTGCAAGATGATTGATATACTTAAACTCCTAAAAAAATGTAAGTCCATAAAGTAGGAGTGAATTTTACAGGGTTATAATTTAAATGTCCATTCACAACAAATTTAAGGGATCACATTTGAACGATCTCTAAACGGCGCATGTTACATGTTGCAAATTGGACAATTTAAGGCTTGCAATTTAAAAGGCGTTTCCAACCATTAATAAAATGTAAAAACCGGAAGCCGGAAATTTCCGGTGGTGAATTGTTTGGTGAATTACGTAGTCCGTTCACCGAACCCAATTGACCAATGACAGGCTTAGGTGAAATCGGAATCGGAAATCGGCGAAGAGAATGTTCTACGCCGCTGTAATTGCGGAAGCCACTGCAGATTGCTGTTTGGTTCAGATATATCGTTCTCCAGTGGTCGATAACATAGGTTTGTCTTTTTCTACTGGGATACTCCATTGCTGGACTCGCGTTTCTCATTAGACATTGATGCAGTGCCTCTACCTGCTTAATCCTTTTTCCACATTCCACACCGTGGTGGTTTATTTTCTTCAAAGTGAACTCGTTCCGATGGAAGTATCAAGTCGATAGACGACGTGGCGCAGTTTCAATATTTCCTGGTCCGCGTAATCGTCCCTTTAGTCCTTTAGACTTCGCGAAAGAGCATTTTCTCCTTACGCAATGCGTCAATTGGGTCAAGAAGTGGACAGAGTGTGATGCAAGCTGTGACGGATCTAAATACCGGGAAATTGCCGATGGGGGAAGGTTTCGTAATTTCCAATAGTCTCTCAATAATTTATGAAATTGCAAGTGTTAGGATAGCATAAATTTCGCTGGAAGAATTTTCATATAATGGTACCTTACAGGAGTAAAGGAATATTTTGTAGATATTTCGTATAATTTTCAGTCATGGAGTTTGAAATGGAAAGAAATAATTCTCGAAATTCATCCTCCGCTATTTTTTATTCCATTCCAATCTACAATTGCCCCATCCCTTTAAATCCTATCCTTTTCTATATCCCCAACTAATTCACATCTATCCATTTACACAGTAAAAAAAATCATTCAAAATGATACCGAAATCAACATCATTTTGATATGCAACAAAAATGATACCGAAATTAAGAGCATTTTGATCGACCTCAAAGGTTGTTTCAAACCAAAGAAATAATTATTCAATTTCAAGGAATATTCATTAAGTTGAAAATATATTCATTTGATACAAAGTTTTGATGCATTTTTACCAATGAAGCATTTCTTTAGATGAATAAAATATTGTGTTCACATAAATATGTATTTTTTTAAGTCAGGAAAAATGTTCTATTTGATTAGTAAAATAAGATAATTTATAAAAAATAAAAATTATATTAATGAAATGACTATTTTGTTAAGTAAAACAATTGTGAATTTGGTTAAAAGAAATTTCTCTTTTAAAGTAGAATACGAAGGAGACCAATCCAAAAAAATATTTCTTTCAATCAAAGAAATATTTCACTAAGTTAAATGCGTGCATATTCCACTGAAATAAAAACATTATAGTAATGGATTTTTGCGTAATTTATTTGAAATGAATACTTCCTTAGATTAATCTAATATGTCGTCAGTCCCACTTATACTTCTGCATGCACTAAGAGGTCCCTGAGATATGTACCTTTCGTTTGAAAGGTCAAAAAGTAGACTTCTTATTTGTAATTAAGAAATCATTCAGGTCAACCAGTAACACAATTTTTCATAAAACTGTTGCAAAATCCATACCTACTATGAATAAAGTTGTTTATTGTTCATAAACACTCCTGAACAATTTTCCTAACAATTGGCATCAATAAAAATCCTTAATGGGAATATAAACTTTTTACGGAATTTTTTCGTCAACGTTTGACACAAGATAAAACTTCTTGCTCTCTTGATATTTCCTCGTACGACGTGTCATTATTTATTCACAGCCTTTTGAGCAATATATTTTCTACAATCCCACGCTTCCTTGAATAATTACAGTTTTCTATGAAAAACTAATAAAATGTACGATTGTAACAAATTCGAACCAATGAACCATTGTAATTTTAAATTATTCTTATTTTCCTTGACTTTGTGTAAAAAGTCAGATGGCAATCTTTAAAAAAAAAAAACCCTAGGTCACGTTAACGATTTTTTCAATATGGCCTTTTCATTGTTTCAATAGAGTTGAAAATATTACAAAATCGCTTCGTTTGAATACAATTGTCTGATTTGCATGTTCATAACTTTTTTGAAATATTTACAGTACAGCTTTAATAAAACGTACACCTTTCACGCCTTCAACTTGAGAAAAACAGATTTGCGAAATACAAATAACGCAGAAATATGAGTTTTTTTCAATAAGCGTTATCACCATGAAAACGAAAACCATATACATGATAAAAAATTGTATAAAGTGCATTTGTTGATCTTTCGGAGGTAAATATTAATTTTTCTTTAACACCTTTTAACTTCAACCTATCTGATCAGTCTTCCGAAAGTTATCGTGCCTGCAGTCTACAGACAGACTGACTGCACTCTGCAAAACTGCAGAAAAAGAGACATACACATGCGTATAAATCATTTTTTTTTACTCGTTGTGATCTTAAAACTTGGCGATTCTTGGAAAACACGCTTACCTACGATCACACGATACGCGATATCGAGTTGAAAATTTAGGATACTAAATATGAAGCACTGAGAAACGCGGGTCTGGTCCTCAATTTTTATAATTATCCTAGTGCTTCATATTTAGTTTTCCAAATTTTCAAATCGATATCGCGTTTCGTGCGAACGTAAGTTGGTTTTGAAGAAAATTTTAGGTTACGCTCACATAGCCTCAAAGACAAAAATTCGTGAAAGTCGCCCTAATTAGGAGTTTCTTTGGACACCCCAAAAAACAAATCACCAAATTCAAAAAAATTATACGCAGGGAAAACTTTCGGCGGAAAATAAAAGAAGACCCTCAACAGAAAAATATCGTGAAAATCGTCCTATTTAAATCGGTCCATTGAGAATGATCTTGAATGATTTTCTCGACACCGCGAATAACATATCAAAAAATTTTGAAAATTGTAAATGGGAAAAACTTTCTGCAAAAAAACAAACATTCCTAACAACGACAACATAATGAAATTTGCCCTAATTGCGTGTGCCCATTGAAACCGGTCCTAAACTGTTTCTTTCTACACCCCGAACAACATATAAAAAAAAGAAAGAAAATTGTGGGCGGGGAAAACTTTCGGCGAAAAAGACATGACACCCATGAGGACGAAAATTGTGAAAGTCGTCCTAATTAGGTGTGCTCATTGAAAATGGCCTCAAATGTTTTTTCGACACGCCCAACAACATATCAACAAATTTAAAGAATTGTAGCTGGAAAAAGCTTTCAGCAAAAAAAAGCGAACATTTTTAACGAAAAAAATTCGTGAAATTCGCCCTAATCACGTGTGCCTATTGAAACCGCTCATAAAATGTTTCTTTTTAAACCCCGAACAACGACAAAATATTATATATATAATATCCAAAAAATATGCCCGGAACTGCTTATTCAGATATTGCAAAATGAATTACAAGTTATATTTATCAAGATGGATTGAAAATTTGTTTCTCATTTTGCATTACATTTTATTCTCAGATACCCTGAAAAATGTTCAATTGCAATAAATTTATGTTATTACAATTCATACTATTCATTGGCATTGAAATAAACGTATATGCATTGTCTTGTTTTTATAATTAAAAAAAGTGCGCATCCTATGAAAAAACAATTGTACTATTAAACATTTTATTGCAACTTGTGTCATTTTTACATATATCTGATTTGTTGATTTTTAATGTTTTTTTTTTACGATTTGAATCAAAAATACTCATCCTAGCGTAAAATGGTTCTAAGAAAAATTTTATAACAAAAGTTTTAAACAAATTTGTAGATCATGTTTGGTTAAACATCTTTTTTCTATTAATTTTATTTCGTCTCTTGTGTGTTTTTACCAAAAATTTAATTTTTTCATTTTAATGCTATTTTTTACGAATAAAACAAAAACTACGATTCTTTAAAAAAATTATTTATGACGAATTTTAATAGTTCGTTTTTGTGTGAGCAACTTTTGTCTATTTACTTTTTTCATCGCTTGTGTCGTTTGTACAAAAATTGAATTGTTTCATTTGCAAGAATTTGATTTTTTAAGATTAAAACAAAAACAACGCTTCCTATCAAAAAGTGATTATTAACGAATTCGTAACTTCCTTTTTGAATCCAAAATTTTTGTGTAATCAATTGTTGCCATTCTTTGCTCGCAGATTTTAGGACACTGTGTGAGTCACAAGTCATGAAGTTGCGAGACTATTTTAACAGCCCGAGCCACGGTGGCTCAGTTGGTTGGATGCTCGGACTTCACCTTATATGTCCGGGGTTCGATCCCTGAGCCGGTACCTCTTGGATTTTTTCTATGTACCTTTACCGAGGTTCTGGTGGTTCGGAACCCACTTTGAGCTGAAGTTCCCCCCATCATGCACTTGACTGAAAACCAGTCCGTGAATGATGGGGTAAAACCCAGGCTTTGCCCAATATGTCAAGCCCCACGCTCTTATCAGTTTACTTGATTGCATTATAATAATGCGTCCGTGATAGATAATATATACCGGGATAGCTACGTGCATACTACTCAAAAAATAAATAAATCCAGCTCTAACCAAAAATGCCTTTGACATATTGGGCTGTAACCATCTTGAGCCTGAGATTTATTTAATTGAGAATAATTTAAAATTCAAGAGGAGAAACGTGGTTACAACTATAAGAAAAGCAGCGTACTCGATATTAGTGCAATCTGTCATAATCTTTATTAATCCAAGACCCCTTGTTAATGATACTATGTTTTCGTTCACAAAGTTGACATACACGAATTAACAGTATGTGCATGATTCTGTTTACCTGAAATTCTTATCTGTTTAACTGAATTTATTTAACCACAATTAAATGTTTTTTCTAAGAAAATAATAATTTTACAGCTGTTATATAAAAGCAGATTTTAATTTCATTGATACTTCACTAAGCATTATTATTATCAAATTAGATTTCTTTATTATTAAATGTTGACTCAAGACTTACATAAAGTCAATATTATATGTGGAAGGCGATTTATCAAGCCGAGCGCAGAGGCCAGCACCGAGAGTGTCGGTACATCTCGTATGCCACACATACACAAAAAAATTTCAAGAAAAAAATTTAGGAATCTCAACACAGCTTTTAAAACCTCTAAAAGACGACTTAGAGCATATAATCATTGAATATAATATTTTCAGTACCGACTTGACTTAACTGTAATATTTATCGTATCCTTCTCCTCACTCTCTATTATTTCTCGTTCTTCCACATGCATTTTAATAATTTATTTAACTTGATTTAGAATAAAATCAAGATTCAACAGGGAAAAACGTGATTACAACTACAATAAAAAGCAGCGTATCTGATGGTGGCGCAGTCTTTGATAAAAAAAAATGTTGGTTCTAAGGAAAAGCAAGATATTCAACTGTTATATATATAATAGCTGATTTTAATTACGTAATCAATACTTCACTCCGCATTTTTAGTATTATTTAATTAAATTTCTATATCACTAAATGTGGATTTAAGAGTTTCAGAAAGTAGATGTTCATGTTATCACTAGATGTAGAAACGTGTAGAAAAGTTGCTTAGACTCATTTGGCTCTTAAAATTGCATCATATTTTTTTTTGTGATAGCTGTGGAATGGTTTTTATGTCGGCGAAGTAGAGATTCTTCTTCCTCTTGTAAAAGTGGATCAGTAGCCCTCCTGTATTAGCGGTCCAGTATCCCACATCTAAAACACAGATTTGGCTTAGTAGCCCTTTTGTAAAAGTAATTCAGTCCCCCTGATCAAGTACACCTCATGTAGCAATGTTGGTAAGGTAGGAACTCAGGATGACGTCATCAAAATATTTTAAAAACTTAGCACGGATATGAACCACTTTAACTGTAGAATGTTCTCTGATAATATATCTGCCACTTTACCCTAAAGTTCCAGAAGTTTCTAGACTGCAGAATGTTTTTCGCGAGTTAAATGCGTAATTAATAAAAAAACACTGGGATTTTAGTTATAAACTTATCTATAAGGAAGCAATAAATCAAATTTTTATATAGACAAAACAGGATGTCATACATAGCCCTCTACCAAATTTCTGGGAGAGTTTTACGCAATATTGTCAGATATTGCATCATATGATGTAACAAAGTTCTGGAAGGTTCTACATTATAATCGACACGTTTAGGATATAATTTTTTTGCATCGCAAAATGTAATTCGTTATGAAAAATCACCTTGAACTTGTTTAACAAAAAATTGCGCAGTAGAATTTGATTACGTCATTAGGAATATTGTAGAAACTAAGCACTACAGCTGTAGAATATCCGTAAGGTCGGGTGTTATGGTATCTGATAGTAATATATCTACCTCTTTATTTCAGAGTTCTAGAAGATTCAACATTATAGAAAAAATTTGTGACCGCTGAATTAAATTAGTCAGCTAGAAAGCAATAAATCATCCTCGATTTCTGTAAACTATATTATACAGCAGCTTTAGTGGATGATTTAAAAATTCGAAATATTCTATTATATTAATTTTATATTTTTTTAAATTTTATTTTAAATCTTAAACGTGTAATAGGCCAAATTGAACATTCTACATAGGAGATGAAAAACGAGCATGTATCTGTGAATAAAAGAGGCAGGTGGAATAAAATGCACGCTGTGTTATCTCTGTTTCGTGGTCGAAATTGTTTGCAGTATCTTATTTCATATGACATGTCGAGAGGTTGACGGACCTAGTATATGGCAAAAGAATGATTTTTAAACGTTGTGGTTCGACTAAGAAAGCGAACTTTTGTGAGCAGTAAAAAGAAGTGATCTCTAAAGAATGAAAGCAGAGTCTAAGGAAATGTATGCAGACTTAGACGGTCAGTGCATCAAATGTTTTCTAAAATCAAAACTTTTAAACACGTCTCGATTTTATCTCTACCTACCATAAGAAATGCTTTTAGATACTCTCTTACCTATATTCTTCGATTGGCTTAAAATACTTTGTATTTTTAATTTCATCTTCCTCTTTATCCTTCAGTTCTGAAAGATTCTACATTATAATCAACAAGTTTGGGATATAATATTTTGTTGCAACGCAAAATGTAATGCGTCATGATAAATAACCTTGAACTTGTTCCCCAACAAAAATTTTCGCAGTTTAATTTTGACGCCTTCATCAAGAATATTCTAGAAGAATGTTGAAGATTTTTTCTATAAGGAAGCAATAAATCAAATTTAGCTAGCTAAAACAGGATGTCATGCATAGCCCCTCGGTATCAAATTTCATCTGTACACCTGCACCCTTTTGCGCATTAAATAAATATTTTATCTGTCAGGAAGCAATAAATCATCCTTCTTGTTTTTTTCCATAACTATATGACGTAGTAGAAATTTCTAGGACAAAGCAAAATATAACATTGAAAGTATTTACGCGAAAAATTCTTGAGATAAGAAATAACCTTGAACCTGTCGTTACATGCATTTGGCTGACACAGTTGCGCAATATTACTCTGTGACGTCATCCAGGAATGTTCTAGAACGGTCTCGATGTCAACCTCACACATGCAGACGCACACAGGCTTGCCTCACACAGATACGCACTAATACTAATTGATCCAGAACCCGCCTAGCTCATCTACTTATTAAGAATCCAGAAAATTGATAAACTAATCCCTTCTATTATACTTAATATGTACTTCTATATACTTAATAGGGCGAAAAAGTACAAAATGCCCTGACTATAAGTAGATTCTTGGGGCTCACATGGCACCTGGAATGATATTAAAAAATTTAAAAATTCAATGTTCAAAATTAAATATTTTAAATTATAAAATAACGCTATTGCCTTGAAATCTCAAATCAGTCGAATAATTTAATGCTTTAAATTGAAACATTTAAAAAAATTAAGGCTTTCGAATGTGGAGATATGTATACAGAAAAACTGGATTTTTGTAGTCATATACAACTGTTATAAATGTTTATTTTGGATAGATTAATATTTTAAAGTTAAATATAAAAATTATGAAATTATTTTATTTTATATTATATATATGTGATAATTTTTGATATAGTTTTGTTATTGTCTGCAATACGAGTCAAACTAGTTTAATATCGTTATCATTAAACTTCAGTCAACGTTCATATCGAGGTATAATTATATGTTTCCGTTTAAAATTGTTTTTTAAAAAATAGATAGAGATATTTCAAGGTCTTCTAAATGTATTTTTCTATCAAATTTATAAAAGGCTGGAGATAACAGATCGGTCTTCCGGATAAGATTGAGACAGATGTGTAGTGACAGAATCTGCCCAGATCTACCTATTTTGCTTTTATCCGTCCTTTTTTAACGGCATTACTCAGGGGTCGTTCAAAGACTTTGATCTAGAATCACCCCCCGCCCCATCATTCTTTAGTTCGTTATGAACATGTTCCACTCTGCTAAAGAGAATGGGTCTGGGTGCAATTTTTTTCGTGGGAAACTTAAATATATGGCTGTTGTAAAAATAAGGGAACAAAATTTTCAAAAAAATATAGCAGCAGCGTGGATGGGCGGTAAACTATAAGGGATTGTCAATAAACTAAGATTTTGAGGGAACTGAATTAATAGAACCCAATGAGAAAATGTAACTTTTTTATTAACGTCATCGTTTTTGGTCCAAATTCAACTATTTGGTTTACAGTTCAACAAATTTTTAAAAAATTCATTTTTTGTGTTGAAGATACATAATTTTATTTGAAAATTCATATTTTTGGGTTGAAAATTGAACTTTTTTGTAGAAAAAATGTCTTTTCAACTTGAAATATCAACAATTCGATAGAAAATTAAACTACTTGGTAGATTTAAGACAGAAGAGAGACAAAATAGTTCCGAATCTCTGGATTTAACGCCAAGGTCAGCCCCACAGCCAGCGCTAAATCCAGGTTCAACTGTAATTCGTCTTTTTGGCATCAAAATGCAAGAAGTTGGTTTGAAAAATCATATTTTTTGGTAAAACATTAATCTTCTGGATGAAAAATTAATTTTTTTGTTGAAAATGCAATTACTTGGTTGAAAGTTGAACTACTTCATTAAAAATTAATTGTTTTCAAGATTCACCTCTTTGGCTGAAAATGTAACTTTTTTTGTTAAAGTCATCTTTTTTGGTCCAAATTCAACTATTTGGTTTGAAGTTAAACAAATTTTTAAAAAATAAATTTTTTTCTTGTTGAAGATTCATCAATAAATACTAGAAATATAAAGGAAATTGGATAATTATAAAGGAAATCAAATAAGTTCAACAGTTATGAAATGAAGTGAGGAATGAGCGTTTTATAAAAAGTAATGTTATAATAATATAATAATTTGAGGTTATGTACTATCTTTCTTATATAATAAAAATAATTAAGTGCTGATTTTCTTATTTTTGGCGTGAGAGGCGATTCTCTTACTAGAATAAATTTTTTATTTTTTATCAGAAGAGAGCCTGCTCTGCCTATAGCTGCAGTATCGACGTCATGACAGATATTCTTTTTTTAAACTAATTTATTCAAATTTTGTTGAAAAACCGATGTAATACTGATTTTCATAACTGATTGAATAACTAATGCAATAATTCAATTGCGACTTTCCATGACATACATTCCTAAAATAAGATGTATGCTTTTATTTTTTATTTATTTCATTTTTTGTTATAAAATAATAAGTTCACGTAAAATTGTACATTTTTTTGACAACATCGGATTACGCAGATAATAATTTCCGGTAGCGATTCTTTTCATATTCGAATTTCGTCTTTCATGGCAACTTTCTTTCTTCTTTTATGGGTATACTTAATATTGAACTAGTACCTAAACTAAACTTAATATTAAACTGCTATTGCTCTTGCACGGGCGTGGATCCAGAGAAATGACCTGGAGCGGACGGCGTTGGAAAATTGTGTACACATAGAGAGATATGACTAATTATATTGACAAATTTCTAGCTAATTTTATACTAGCAATCATGTTTTGTGCGCTATGACCGCGATAAGTTACTTATTAGCAGTCAACTACTCAAATATAAATAAAACAAAACAAAAATTCTGGTCCCTCCCGGTTACCAAACATTTTTCCAAGACATAAAAATTCAAATCTTCAAACTTTAATACCTGAAAAAGTGTTAAATTTAAATATTGCCATTTTAACTACAAAATTTAAGGTATTCAAAATTAAAATCGAATTCTTTTTAACTAATTAATTCATCAAACAAATTCATCAGACTTTTTCGAACTTAGGGTTCATTTTCCGTGACTGAAAAAAGCCGAGTTTGTTTACTTTAAATCTCTTCAGATTAAAAAATATGGACATATTATTTTTTTTAAAGAAAATAGCGTTCAGAAGCGGACTGGGACCTAAAAGCCATTCTACCCAATTTTTGTAAAAGAGTTCAAATCGTTTGAAAGATTTGCAGTGATTTAAAAGGATTTTAAGGGAATTCATAGAATTTCTACGATTTTAATTATCATAAGAAATTTTCAAAGCTTTGAAACATTTGAAGGAAATTTAAAAGATATAATAGATATAATATATAGATATAAAAAAAAATCTTAAAATTTTATAATATTTCTATAAACTGCGGAGAATGTCACAAAAATTAAGGGTTAATCTGCGTTTTAAAATAATTTCCTTAAATTTCGAAAGATTTGAAAGGATTTCATAGGATTTATAAGATTTTAGAATATTGGAGAAGAATCCAAGGGATCTCAGAGAATTTCCAAGATTTAGAAATATTTGAAAGGATTTTTAAGAGATTTTATAAGATTTCCGAGGAGTAATTCTGAGGAATTTCTAAGACTTTCAGTAAGGTATTTTCATAAATTTTCCTGGATCTCAAAGAATTTTATATGGCTTCAAATATTTCAAGATATTTCAAGGAATTCATTCTCAAGAATTGAGGTATTTTAAAGGATTTCAACAATTTGAAAAGTTTTTCAAACATTTCGAATACATTTCGAAAATTTTAAAGGTTTTTAAGCGATTTGAAGGGTATTTTAAAACATTCCCAAGAATGTTTCAAGGATTCCAAGGAATTTTCAGGATATATAAAAAATTTGAAGAAATTTCCAAAGAGTCTAATGATTTTAAGTAATTCAAAAAATTGTATGGTGTTTCAAAGAATTTCAGAAGATTAAGAAGAATTGTCCCATGGAAAAGAAAAAAGTGAAGACCCAGCGGGCACAAAATTTGGCGACTTCTTTACGACATCCTATGTCCATGTCGTTAAGGTGTCTTTACTGGGTCTTCACATTTTTCTTTTTCACGGGAAAATTCTTCTAAACCTTCTGAAATTCTAAGAGATTCTTTGAAACCGCATACAATTTTTTAAATTACTAAAAATTATTTGACTCTTTCGCAATTCCTTCAAATTTTTTATATATCCTGAAAATTCTTTGGAATCCTTGAAAATACCCTAAAATGTTTCAAAATGTTTGAAATCTTTTAAAATATCTTGAAATCCCTTGGAAGCTTTGAAACATTCTTGTGAATGTTTTAAAATACCTTTTAAATCGCTTACAAAACCTTTAAAATTTCTCAATTCTTGCGAATTAATTCCTTCAAATATCTTGAAATATTTGAAGCCCTATAAAATTCTTTGAGATCCAGGAAAATTTATGAAAATACCTCACTACTAAAGTCTTCGAATATGAAAAAAATCGCTACCGGAAATTATTATCTGCGTAATCCGATTTTGTCAAAAAAATGTACAATTTCACGTGAACTTATTATTGTATCACAAAAAATCAAATAAATAAAAAATAAAAGCATACATCTTATTTTAGGAATGTATGTTATGGAAAGTTGCAATTGAATTATTGCATTCGTTTTTCTTCCTCCTTTGCCGTGATATTGCCATCGGCTGGTGCCGAGAATTCAATCACGTAAATGATCTTGGTTTCAGATCCTGGAGGATAATATCAGGCTTCGTAGCACTGATACGGTGAGTGGTGGAGAATGAGAAATTCCAGTAGATCTTACACTGATCATTCTCCACAACAGACTCGAGTTCCCTCTGGGCGTGTGGCAATATGGGCGATAGATTAACACCACAGAAGCGCCTAATTTGGTAATATAACACTTTTAGAGTCGCATTGTGTCCATCTATATACCCGTAACGTGCATACTTTGAACATCCACTCAGAACATGTCCAAGTGCTTCTGGCTCTTGCTTGCACGCTCGGCAGTTAGTATCGCCTACATGTATATTTATAATGCGCTCGCGGTAAACTAAGGTGTATATAATATAACATAACGCCGTCTTGACAGGCAAAAAGAAATCCCTCAGTCTCCAATCTCAATCCAGCAGACTTGAGAAACATGTTGGACAAACCTATCGAGAGCTCTTCTCTACGTATGATGCCGCAAAATTTATCATTAAGGGGCTTGTCAGCATGTTCTCTTAGTAGAAGTGTATGTTCTGCTTCCTGTACATGACTTTTGAGCACCGAAGGTGTTAGTGATGCTAGGCCATGTGTAGTGTCGCTGCAATCAAATGGGAGGCCAAGCTCTTGTGCGGCCCTATCTGCGGCACGGTATAGAAACGCCGCAACATTGACGACTTCATGTTGATGTTCGAGTCGCATGAGAGAATCTGCACTATTTAGAACTGAGCAGGCTGTAGCCAGAACCGTTTTTCGATGAAGACACTCCAATCTTAACAAGCCTCTACCCCCTTTATCTCGAGGTAGGTATATTCGAGGTACGGAAGATCTAGGATAATCACTTCCATGGATTGTCATCATCTTACGTGTGCTTCCACCAAGTTGCTTACACTCATCGACGTTCCATTTTACTGTTCCAAACGTGTAGAGCAGTATAGGATCAGCCAGAATATTGGTCGCCTGGATCTTATTCTTTCCAGTTAATTCGAAGCCCAAATTTTTCTGAGAATTTGGCGATACCTTTTTATAAGGGCCGTTTTTAATACACGCACATTCTAGGTTTTCGCTTACGGTATTCCAAGATATGTATATGTTTTTAAACTACCAAGATATTGGATGGCATTTCCGCCTATGAGTTGAAGATCTAAATCGTCACGCGATGGTGTAGTTTCTGGTCTTTCTTGGTGTAGGTGGTCGCAGACACACTTTACCAGTTCGAAGCTCATGCCAATCGCTTCAGAGTACATATTCACCGCCTCCACAAGGATCTTAAGATTCTCTTTCGAGAAAGCAAAGAGTTTAAGGTTGTCGATGTATAAGAGGTGGTTGACCTTATATTCTCTTCTGTTCAGCGGGCCACATGGGTATCCAGAGCTTTCGCCCCGGAGCATAATAGATAGAGGCAAGAGGGAAATGCAGAAAAGTATCGGACTTAGAGAGTCGCCTTGGAAGACCCCCCTCTTATATGTGATATAGCTGGCAGTGACTTGTCCTTTTTTAGATGTTATCAGAAATCTTGTCCATCACAAGAGCATAAGCTCTTTTATGCATCTCACTATTTTTGGATGCACCTCCAGGCACTCAAGGAGCTCAATAAGTAGCTTATAGTTCGTGTTATCGAATGGCTTACTGTGGTCAATCCAAACCATGGACAGATTGCGTCGATACCTAATCGATTCTTGGGTAATACACCTGTCTATTAACATGTTCTCCTTGCAACCTGCCAGCCCTCTCGCATCGACGTTGTTCAACTATTGCACTCCATACCGGCTCGATAGATGCTAATATCCTCTCTTTGAGGCTGCCAGTGAATAGCTTGTAGCTGGTGTTTAAGCAAGTTATGGGCCTGCAGTTCTGTGGACTTGACAAATCTTCGGTCTGAGGGATCAATACCGTGCGTCCTTCAAGTAGCCACTGCGGGGTGAGTTGTTCTCCGTTTAAGAAAGTAGTAAATATACAAGCTAGATGTTGGTGCGTAGAAGTAAACTTCTTCTCCCAAAAGTTGTTGATTTATCTGGCCCTGGCGCTGCAAAGTTCTTATTTCTAGTGATAACTTTCTTTACTTCTCCAGCAGTAATCAGTGGAAACTCTTCCTCTGGAGCCTGCAACCTTTGCCTTTGAAAAAAGTTACGAAAGAGTGATATATCAGAAGCGTCTCCATTTAGCTAATAACTATCTCCATACACTTTCCCCTAGAATTCTTGAATCTCTTCTCAGCTAGGCGGATTCTTAACGGTTTACATTTGTTCAGCATATGATTTGCTTCACTTAAGTTGCGAGCAAGTGCCCTAACTTTTGGAGCGAATTTTTTATTTAATGTTATGTAGCTAATCACGCACTGAATATTTGAAGCATACCGTCTCGCCGTTTCAATTTTAAACTGAAGCTGTGCAATACGCTCGCGGGTCTTAGTCAGGCGTACTGAAGTATCGTTACTTCTATTGTCGCTAACCAGGGAGCACCGCCTTCTCGTAAACGACATAGTTCAGATTCCAGAGGAGCAACTCGAGGAGGGCATTATCAGCTTCAGATAATTTGTCCATCCTGAGAAAGACTTTTTGGTGCATAAATCTCCTACTTCTCATGCTGGCATTATCGGCTATCTGTAAAGGTGGTCTTGCTGAAATGGGTGGTATGTTCGCTGGAGGATGTTGCTCTTCTCCTTGCCGATAAAGAGATTCATATCCGTTTTCGCACAAAAAGGATACCTGATCTCTTAAATACTGAGGCGTATTATGAGCATATTCCGGGTGCATATTGACCCAACGTTCATGTAACCTCTGCATGAATCCCGTTCGCGCCGGTGAGCTTCTTTGCAAACAGGTAAGGAGTTACTACCCTCCTGAGTTGGTCCAACCACTTAAATCGATGTTATTGCGTTTGTCAGGGACCATTGCCTGGTCTTCTCCACGGTTCCTTCCTATTGCCACTCCCAACTGAACCATGCCCTCCATCCGAGAGAGGCCTATTATGGGTGGCACTGCGCGATACTGGTGACATAACCGCATAATTCGTTGCGTTGGGGAGTTGACCCAATGCAATGTGGAAAGGGTGGCCGGATATGGCCCACTGCAAGGGCCGGAGCTTTCGGGCTGAAAGTAGGCTGCTTCATTTAAATCCCGTTGTACTGCGATATAACCTATTGTATTATGCCTTTATTTTAAAAGCCCCGGTGAAACAGAGGTCTATATACGGGTCACCCTCGTTACTTCAGTAAAAGGTGGGCTTAGAATGCCCGGACGATTGGCCAGGAGAGAGGACAAATGCACAAAACCATCTCCCGAGTTCGGCCAGTATTCCGACTGTCGAGTTTGATGGTAGAAATTCGATTTTCAATACTATAAAATGCTGTCTGTTTTCGAAATGGCTTAAAAATCCGCGTCTCTTTCCGGGAGATTCACCACGCAGCTAATGCCGTCGCATTAGCAAAAAAGAAAAGCTGAGATCGGTTTTTACGGAACAAGACCGGAGAATCGAGGCTATGGACAGAGCGTTGAGAAGCAACAACCTGATTATTTTCGGTGTTGTTGAGGAAGAAAAAGTAGGGAAATTTGACAGCTTTTAAAGACAGTGAACTTTGGAACATAGTTTTTTATTGAAAAAATAATAGAAATAATCTGAAAAAATTCATGGTGGTACCTTAAGCATTTCTAAACAAATTGCCGTTGAAAAATTTGCAGAACATAACAAATTGTTCATTTTTTGTACATAAATATACAACTGTACTATCTTCAGTTCTATTGAAGATAATGAAGTGATTAAAATTAGAGGTAGTTAATTTAACTATTGGTAATTATTTGCAATTTGAAAGAAGTATGTGCTTCTTTTTTTCTTCGTGCAAAGAGCGATATTGGGAGACAGTTTTTCATACTCGAAATCAAGTGTGAAAAACCAGCGGGGTGCCTTGTTTTCATGCGACCGTCCTCGTCTTTCCTCAGCATGTGCTTCCAAGAAAGACGAGGACGATTCCATAAAAAAACGCACCCCGCCGGTTTTTCACACTTGCTTTCCAGTATAGAAACTGTCTTCCAATATCGCAATTTGCACGAAAGAAAAAAGAAGCACATACTTCTTTCAAATTGCAAATAATTACAAATAGCTCAACTAACTACCTCTAATTTAAATCACTTCATTATCTTCATTAGAACTGAAGATAGTACAGTTGTATATTTGTGTACAAAAAATGAACCATTTTTTATATTCTGCAAATTTTTCAACGGCAATTCGTTTAGAAATGTTTAAGGTACGACTACGAATTTTTTCAGATTTTTCCTATTATTTTTCCAATAAAAAACTATGTTCCAAAGTTCACTGTCTTAAAAAACTGTCAAATTTCCCTACTTTTTAACAGATTTTCGAGTCTGTAACCTATAACATTTTTTTTGGCATATTCGTTTCAGGCTCATTAACCTACAACATTTGGACTTTTGAAATGATCTTTCATTTATTGAACCTCGATTTTTTCTTCACTTACTTTTTTAACGTCAAAGCCAGAGGACTCGAATTTTCTCGCTGATAGTAAATGACTTTTTTAATACATGAAAAATTCGTGACATTTAGGATTACAAGAATAGACAATAAGAATGATCTAATGTTGATTTTTACATAGAATTAGTGACAGAAAATCTGTCTCACAAAAATTGGAAGCAATTTCAGTGGAAGAAAAAGTATTTTGCAGGCCGAAAAGGCCACAGTTTTGTATTTACTTATTTCATTTGTTTACGATTCGTATTTTAACATATATAATTGAACATATATAATTGAACCTATGTTCTTTTTCAATAATATCTTCAGCAATTTAAATGATGAAGGAAAATCCGAAATTGAAAAAGAACAAATTCAACAATTTTCAAAACAAATTGCATATAACATACGAATCGTAATATTTAAAATTAAATCATAACAACTGTTTCTTGTGAATTTTACATAAAAACAGTTACTGCAAATCTCTCTCACAAACATTCGAAGCAGTTTCAGTAAAAAAAAAAAAATTATTTTCTCGGAGAAAGTTTTATGTTTACTTATTTAATTTGCTTACAAAATCAGCAACTATTGTCTTTGAACGCACATAATCAAACATATATCACTTTTTCGAATATCTACATAATTCCAGATAATGAAGGGAGAAGCAAATTCCAATTATTGGCAAAAAATTGTTTACAACATTTACAATTATTGTCAATGTTTCATAACAATTGAGACTAACAGTCACTCACACTATAATTTAAAGCATATTCATCTGCAAAGAAATATTTTTCAACAAAAATTGCAGTACGTGGCTGTTTTTTAATGTAATTTGTTTAGAACAATTAAAACAGACAATCGTCAAATTATTTGCATTCTGTGAGTACTCTTGCATCGATTTAAGATGATTTTCAGTAAATGCAAACCGTTATTGAAGAGTAAATAATTATTTTGTGAAAAATCTCGCTTTTCTCATACTTCAAGTAAACATATAATAAATAAACAAATGAAAATGCAAGAATCTCTGACTGAGGTGCTCTCGGAAATTTCGCGCCCTTCAATTAAAAAAAAAAAAGTAATTGCACATTGGGACAAAATTGAAGGCTGTAAACCTTTTGAACGAAAAAAATACATTTCCTCCCATACCACGGTGCATCTTACCATACTAGCGTGTGCACTTCGTCATTTCTATTATTGCTGCAAATATTATCCGACTTTCATGAATCTTTTTCTCACTTTCTTGAAATTATATGAATAAACTATTTCTGCTAATTAAAATTGAATCACACGATGCTTTCATAATTTCAGTTTTTTGAACCGGCCTGCATCTCATGACAATGAAAGGGTAAATCGTTTCGAGTAATTCGACAAGCTCCCGAGTCTCCACTCGCGCTCCGGGGAGTTTGCTCCTAAATTTGATGAGGGTCGATTGGCTAGATCTCGAACATACACACTCAGCTATTACTGAGATTCACTGCATTTTGTTCTATTGTTCTTTTCTTTTTAATAATAACGTAAAATAGATACATTTTTTCGAAAAACCGAGACTTAGCAACAAAAGAGACCCATATGTGGATGAGATATGCGGAAAATCAGACAAAAATATTCAACCGTGCGGCCGGAAACTGCAAATCCATTTTATAATGCTGATAAATCCACTTAAAACGACCTTATTACAGTATGATCCAGCCTCCACAGCGAATTCGCTCACTTACGCAGAAGTCCAGGAAATGTTTTCTATTTTTACTTATTGCCTCTGCTTTCCGCAAACATAAAACATGATCTATGTAAAATACCATTTGTCTTTTCTTCATTGAATTTATTGTAAGAATCATGTTATCGAGATTACTCTTTCAAATTTACTGTCCAAAATCTAGAGCGTGCATTTTTTGCGATCTAATATTGTGAGCTTTAAAAAAATGAATATTTGCTTAATATTTAACAGATTTTTATTGGAAAAAGAATCTTTCGACAGTCAAAAACGTTCTTTCAAAACATATCCAGGTTAAAAACTCGAGCAATGATACTCAGTGGTCAACATTTTCTCTTCTTACCTATAATATATTACTTTTACAGAAAAAAACAGTGTACACTTCCTCCCGATTTCAGAGTGCTCTTTACCAGCTGCAAGTATAGGTGAATGGATCATTTTAGTAAACATTGTGCAAAAAACAGATGGCGCTACATGAGAATTTATTTAGTATACTAGCATTTTTATTCAGTATACATAATTAATTTAGTTTGAGTTCTTTGCAATTTAAAAATTCACAAGAACTCCAATATAAGGCCAGTTTCGGGGGCTGCCTCGCAGTGTCCGTGGCACTAAATTCGTCGTTGGAAACGTAAACAGTCGCAGGCGTGTGAACCATTTCTGTTGGATTTTTCTCCGTAGTAAAAAAAAATATTTTTTGAGTTTTGTCCATTTTGTTGTCTAATACATATAATAATTTAAGCTTGAACACTACCGAAATAGAGACACCTCGCTAAACACTGAAAACGAACTGACGCGTATGCTAACAGCTGATACAATTGAAGGGCCGAATAGAAAAACGACTTGAACGCGCGAGCATATTAGACTGGCCCCTGAAATTAGTCAATCGCCGCTATGCGCGGAACAAAAGTTTCCGATCAAAAAAACATTAACAAATATTATTCTGGCAACAAACTAACTTCATAATAATCTTTGAATATTTTTGTCATTAATTTATATTTATTTGAATTTGAAATTGTTATTCTTCTTGAATACGAGGAAACTCTCGATTGCTTTTAATGGTTTGAAGGAGGTTTCAAAGCTTTTTTTCCTCTTATAAAAATCATGGTATTTTTACGACTTTTTGACTGGTTCCAGAGATTAATTTGATGGTTTTCACAAAATTTTATAATAATGTTCGAATATATTTCTAATTAATTTATAGCGATTCGTATTTGAAATTTTTATTGTTTTTGAATTCGAGGGGATTCTCGATTGACTTTAATGGTTTGAAGGAAGTTTCGAAGCTTTCTTTTCCTCTTATTAAAATCATGGCATTTTTAGGACTTTTCAACTGGTTCCGGGAATTAATTCAATAGTCTTCCATGAATTTTATAATAATATTCGAATATCTTTCTGATTAATTTATAATAATTTGAATTTGAAATTGTTGCTCTTTCTGAATTCGAGGGAATCCTCAATTGATCTTAATGGTTTGAAGAAAGTTTCAAAGCATTTTTTTCCTGATATAAAAATCATGGCATTTTTAGGTATTTTTAATAGGTTCCAGATTACTTTAACGGCATTCACTGAATTTTACAATAAGGTACGAATATTCTTCTGATTAATTTATAGCGATTGAATTTGAAGTTGTTATTCCTTTTGAATTCGAGGGAATACTCGATTGATTTCAATGGTTTGCAGGAAGTTTCAAAGTTTTTTCTTTCCTCTTATAAAAATCATGATATTTTTAGGACTTTTCGACTGGTTCCAGAGATTAATTTGATGGTTTTCACCAAATTTTATAATAATGTTCGAATATATTTCTAATTAATTTATAGCGATTTGAATTTGAAATTGTTATTCTTTTTGAATTCGAGGGGTTCCCGATTGATTTTAATGGTTTGAAGGAAGTTTCGAAGCTTTCTTTTCCTCTTATTAAAATCATGGCATTTTTAGGAATTTTCGACAGGTTCCGGAAATTAATTCAATAGTCTTCCATGAATTTTATCATAATATTCGAATATCTTTCTGATTAATTTATAATGATTTGAATTTGAAATTGTTGCTCTTTCTGAATTCGAGGGAATCCTCAATTGATCTTAATGGTTTGAAGGAAGTTTCAAAGCATATTTTTCCTGTTATAAAAATCATGGCATTTTTGGGTATTTTTAATAGGTTCAAGATTACTTTAATGGCATTCACTGAATTTTACAATAAGGTACGAATATTCTTCTGATTAATTTATAGCGATTTTAATTTGAAATTGTTATTCCTTTTGAATTCGAGGGAATACTCGATTGATTTCAATGGTTTGAAGGAAGTTTCAAAGTTTTTTCTTTCCTCTTATAAAAATCATGATATTTTTAGGACTTTTTGACTGGTTCCAGAGATTAATTTGATGGTTTTCACAAAATTTTATAAGAATGTTCGAATATATTTCTAATTAATTTATAGCGACTTGAATTTGAAATTGTTATTCTTTTTGAATTTGAGGGAATTCTCGATTGATCTTAATGGTTTGAAGGAAGCTTGAAGGCTTTTCTTTTCTCCTATAAAAATCATGGCATTTTGAGGACTTTTTAGCAGGTGCCAGGGAATTTCTTCAATGAATTTTATAATAAAATTCGAATATTTTTCAGAATAATTTATAATGACCTGAATTTGAAATTGTTATTCTTTTCGAATTCGAGGAAATTCTCGGCTGATTCTAATTGTTTGAAGGAAGTTTTAAAGCTTTTTTTTCCTCTTATAAAAATCATGGCATTTGATGTGTTTTTGACAGGTTCCATAGATCACTTTAATGGCATTCACTGACTTTTACAATAATGTGCGAATATTCTTCTGATTAATTTATAGCGATTTGAATTTGCAATTGTTATTCCTTTCGAATTCGAGGGAATACTCGATTGATTTCAATGTTTTGAAGGATGTTTCAAAGCTCTTTCTTTCCTCTTATAAAAATCATGGTATTTTTTAGGACTTCTCGTCAGGTTACATAGATTACTTTACTAGTATTCAGTTAACTTTACTAAAATGTTTGAATATTTTTCTAATTAATTTATAGCGATTCGTATTTGAAATTTTCATTGTTTTTGCATTCGAGGGGATTCTCGATTGATTTTAATGGTTTGAAGGAAGTTTCAAAGTTTTTTTTTCCTCTTGTAAAAATGATGGCATTTTCAGGACTTTCTGACAGGTTCCAAGAATTAATATAATGGTCTTCAATTAAATTTATAATAATATTCAAATATTTTCTAATTAAATTATAATTATTTGAATTTGAAATTGTTATTCTTTTTGAATTCGAGGAAATTCTCGACTGATTTTAATTGTTTGATAGAAGTTTCAAAGCTTTTTTTCCTCTTATGAAAATCATGGAATTTTGAGGACCCTTTGACAGGTTGCAGAGATTACTTGAATGATTTTCACTGAATTTTATAATAATGTTCGAATATTTTTCTAATTAATTTATAGCGATTTGGATTTGAAATTGTTATTCTTTTTGAAATCGAGGGAATTCTCGATTGATCCTAATGGTTTGAAGGAAGCTTAAAGGCTTTTCTTTCCTCCTATAAAAATCATGGCATTTTGAGGACTTTTTCACAGGTGCCAGGGATTAATTTAATGGTATTCAATGAATTTTATAATAAAATTCGAATATTTTTCTGAATAATTTGTAATGATCTGAATTTGAAATTGTTATTATTTTCAAATTTGAGGAAATTCTCGACTGATTTCAATTGTTTGAAGAAAGTTTCAAAGCATTTTCTTCCTCTTATAAAAATCATGGCATTTTTAGGTATTTTTGACAGGTTCCATAGATCACTTTAATGGCATTCACTGAATTTTACAATAATGTACGAATATTCTTGTGATTAATTTATAGCCATTTGAATTTGAAATTGTTATTCCTTTTGAATTCGCGGGAATACTCGATTGATTTCAATGTTTTGAAGGATGTTTCAAAGCTTTTTCTTTCTTCTTATAAAAATCATGGTATTTTTTAGGACTTTTCGTCAGGTTACATAGATTACTTTACTAGTATTCAGTGAACTTTACTATAATGTTTGAATATTTTTCTAATTAATTTATAGCGATTCGCATTTGAAATTGTTATTCTTTTTGAATTCGAGCGGATTCTCGATTGAGTTTAATGGTTTGAAGGAAGTTTCAAAGCTTTTTTTTCCTCTTGTAAAAATCATGGCATTTACAGGACTTTCTGACAGGTTCCAGGAATTAATATAATGGTCTTCAATGAAATTTATAATAATATTCGAATATTTTTCGAATTAATTTATAATTATTTGAATTTTTAATTGTTATTCTTTTTGAATTCGAGGAAATCCTCGACTGATTTTAATTGTTTGATGGAAGCTTCAAAGCTTTTTTTCCTCTTATGAAAATCATGAAATTTTGAGGACTTTTGGACAGGTTACATAGATTACTTTACTAGTATTCAGTGAATTTTACAATAATGTTTGAATATTCTTCCAATTAATTTATAGCGATTCGCATTTGAAATTGTTATTCTTTTTGAATTCGATGGAATACTCGATTGATTTTAGTGGTTGAAAATTCAACTTCTTCTGTGAAAATTATTATATTTTGTTGAAAATTCTTCTTTTTGTTTGAAAATTCAATCTTTTCTTTTTTTGTAAAAAGTTAATTTTTTAAAGCAAAAATGAGACTTTTTTATTTTGGATTGTAAATTTATCTTTTTGGTTGAAAATTCAACTATTTGGCTGAGAGTATATCATTTAAAGTTGAAAATTCAACTATTTGGCTGGAAATTTATCATTTTCAGTTAGAAATTCAACTATTTGGCTGAAAATGTATCTATTTTAGTTGAAAATTCAACTAATTGGTTCAGAAATCATATATTTTGCTAGATCTTTTTTTTCGGCAAAAAACTAAATTTTCTGGTTTAAAATTCAACTAATTTGTTAGTTTATCTATTTTGTTGAAGATCCGTTTTTTTTTCATAGAAAATTCAAGAGTTGAAAATTCAACTGTTTGGCTAAAAGTTTATCATTTATAGTTGAAAATTCAACTTCTTCTGTGAAAATTATTATATTTTGTTGAAAATTCTTCTTTTTGTTTGAAAATTCAATCTTTTTTTTTTTGTAAAAAGATAATTTTTTTAAGTAAAAATTAGATTATTTTATTTTTGATAGTAAATTTACCTTTTTTTTGAAAATTTAACTATTTAGCTGAGAGTATATCATTTAAAGTTGAAAATTCAACTATTTGGCTAGAAATTCATCATTTTCAGATAGAAATTCAACTATTTGGCCGAAAATGTATCTATTTTAGTTGAAAATTCAATTACTTGGTTCAGAAATCATTTATTTTGTTAAACTTCTTTCTTTTCGGAAGAAAACTAAACTTTTTGGTTGTTAATTTAACTAATTTATTATTCCATCTATTTTGATGAAAATTCATCCTTTTTTTTGTGTGAAAATTATTATTTTTTTAACTACAAATGAGATTATTTTATTTTTGGTATCAAATTGATCGTTTTTAGTTAAAAATTCAACTAATTGTTTCAGAAATCATATATTTTGTGAAAACTTTTTTTCGGTGAAAACTAAATTTTTTGGTTAAGAATTCATTTAATTTGTTAGTTTATCGATTTTGCTGAAAATCCGTTTTTTTTTAAATAGAAAATTTAACTATTTGGCTAAAAGCTTATCATTTATAGTTGAAAATTTTATTACTTTTCTGAAAATTCATTCTTTTTTTTTGAGTAAAACATTATTATTTTTTTAACTAAAAATGAGATTATTTTAGGTTTGGTAGTAAATTTATATATTTTAGTTGGACATTCAACTAATTGGTTTAGAAATCATATATTTTGTCAAAACTTTTTTTTTCGGTAAAAATTTAAATTTTTTGGTTCAAAAATCGACCAGTTTGTTAAAAGTTAATATATTTTCTTGAAAATTCATTGTTCTTCTTTCACTTAAAAACTAATTTTCTTAACTTAAAGTGAGACTATCTTATTTTTGCTTGTGATTTTTTTTTTTTTTTTTGAAAATTCAACTATATGGCTAAAAGTCAATAATTTATTGTTAAAAATGTAACTACTTCTTTGAAATATGTATTTTGTTGAAAATTCTTCTTTTTGTTTGAAAATTCGTTCTTTTCCGAAGAAAGTTCAACTAATTAATTGGATCATCTATTTTTTTTTGAAAAGTTATTTTTTTTTTTAACATTTTTTTTTAACTAAAAATGACACTATTTTATTTTTTGTAGTAAAAAATTTAACTACTTCTTTAAAAATTCATGTATTTTGTTGAAAATTCTTCTTTTTTGGTAGAAAATTCGTTCCTTTTCCTTAGTCAAAAATTAATTTTTCAAACTAAAAATGAGACTAATCCATTTCTGGTGATGAATTTGTCTGTTTGGTTGAAGATTGAACTATTTGGTGAAAAGTTGTATATTTTAATTTGAAAATTCAACTATTTGGCAGGAAATTGATCATTTTTAGTTGAAAATTCAACTATTTCACTCAAAATATATCTATTTTAGTAGAAAATTCAACTACTTGGCTTAGAAATAATTTATTTTGTTGAAACTTCTTCTTTTTCGGTAGAAGACTATACTTTTTGGTTGAAAATTCAACTAATTTGTTAGTTCACCTATTTTGTTGAAAATCCGTTATTTTTTTTCATAGAAAATTAATTTTCTTTAAACTAGTAGAAAATGTAACTACTTTTTTCAAAATTCATGTATTTCGTTGAAAATTCTTCTTTCTTTTTGAAAATTTGTTCTTTTTTCTGGTTAAATTTCTTTTTTCAACTATAAATGAGACTATTTTATTTTTGCTAGTAAATTTATCCTTTCATTCTAAAATTCAACTAATTGGCTAAAACTTCATCATTTATAGTAGAAAATGTAACTAATTCTCTGAAAATTCATGTATTTTTTTGAAAATTCTTCGTTTTGGTTGAAAATTCGTTTCTTTTTTTTTTGTAAAAAATTATCTTTCGAACTGAAAGTGATACTATTCCATTTTTTGTGATGAATTTATCTGTTTGCTTGATAATTTAACTATTTGTTTAAGAGTTCATATGTTTTGTTAAAAATTCAACAAACTTGTTATCAAGTTATCCTTTTTGGTTGAAAATTCAAGTGAATCTACTTTAGGCGGAGTAATCCACCATAATTTTATATAATGCAGAGTAATGCTATGCAATTTGAAGTAACCTTATGTAACCCAGAGTAATCATGTATATAGAGGTAATCCAGGGTGATCATACATAATCCGAGGTAATCCACCTCCGCTGGACCGCATATTTAGGTGTCATATTTAGGCTCAGGATTCAAATGTGAATGCCGAAAGATCTCGTTCGTCTCTCCCCTTTCCCTTTTCTCCTTTCCCCTTTTACCTTTTCAATATCTTCCATTAACACCTTAGAAGTGATACAGGAAAGTATAAAAAAAGTTGTTATTCAGTATTCAGAGTGCGTCCCGGCGTTATTGAGTAAGTATTCGCATTTGAGAAACGACTACATTCGAAGATCGATACCGCAAAGCACTTAATTCTTCTGGGTCAAACTGCATTTTAATGTTCGATTTCCCCTTAATGCGGTCCATAAAGTTTATGTACCCATATCTGTAAAGCCCGTTGCGACTCATCTTTCAGTATCGCTATGCAAGTATCAACCCGTTTCCGGTTTGAAGTCCCTGCCCCTATTTTGAATCGAATATTGGATCTCTACCATAAATAGGTCGAATGCACCGATTATTGTCCTACAACCCGATAAGTCAGTAGAGGTATTGGCCATTTGGCACGCATTCCTGTTTCGCTTGGTCTCGTTTACATTTAGCCACTTGTACGTGCGATTCCATTGCGGGGAACCGACTCATGCGCTTGAACTTGTACCCCCAGTTTCAAGATTTCAAAAAAGGAAAGAAAAAAAAAAAGACTTCTGATAACTTTTTTGATAGTTCTAGAGTTCTCAACGACAGAATAGGCACATAAATTTAATGTCAATGAGAAAAAAGTTAAAATTTTAGGAATAGAAAACAATTATCATAAAGAGATCTGACACATCCGCATTAACCCATTAACGCCCAGAGGACACGTTTTTGCAGTACCCTCTTCTACAAGATATTGCACTATGAACCAGCAATACAAAAAATTTGAAAGGTACCTACCCGAACAAATACTCTATATTCAATATTGACGTGTTTTGAATATCAAAAAAGTTTTTCTTTTGTAAACAAGGTAAAATTTTTCTTTCTAAATCTCTAAACGCAAAAAAAAAACGACTTCTAAATTATCGATCTAGCTCAAAATCCTACCAAACCTGGATATCAATCGAAGCTACTCTTCATCCAAATATCATGATCGTAGCTCTTTTACTTTTCGAGATACGGTGAACAGAAGGAAGTTACAACATACAGGACATTTTTCAAAAATTTTATTTTTCAGCTTCTGGGTCGCATTATATCAAAATATGTCAAAAAAGTATATTTTTGACTTGCATGACTGTAGAAAAAAATCCTTATAATTTGTATGCCGTAAAATTGGTTTCATCAATACTATACCATTTGTCTAGATTAAAAACTCTATTCTGAAATTCAGCAAATAATTTCAAGTATCAGAGCCTAACATTTTTTAAATTTTGGACAAGAAACCTTATGCAGGATTCAATTTCAAATGCTTCAAATTTTTATTATATCAGATAAAAATATTATATTTTTAACAAAATAAATTACTTTTTTTAAAAAATAGATGAATTTTCAAATAAAAAGATGAATTTTCGACAGAACAGTTGAATTTCCAACCAAGAAAGATTTCTCAGACACATTTTCACCACACAGATGTATTATCAACCAAAAAAGATTAAAAAATTTTACCGCAAGAAATGGATTTTCAAACAACAAAAAAAACATTTTCAAACCAAAAAGATAAATTTTCAAGAAAGGTAGCATTTTTCAACCAAGTAGTAGCATTTTTAAACCAAAAATATGGATTTTCCAGCCGAAAATATGATATTTTCACAAAAATGTTAATTTTCTACCAATTAGTTAAATTTTCAACTAAAAACGATAATTTTCCACAAAAATGGAATAGTTAAATTTCAAGTTAAAAAATGACTTTTCAACCAAAGAAAAATTAATTTTCAAAATTAAAGCAGATAACTTTTTTAAATAACTTATATAAATGGTTACATTATTAACTGAAAAAGATAAAATTTCAACCGAAAATGGAATCATTGAATTTTCAGTTTAAAAAATTAATTCTCAACTAAAAATGAAACGGATTTTTTACAAAATGGTTGAATTTTTTACGAATGAGATGAATCTTCAACTAAAGAAAAAAATTTCAACAAAGTAGTTCAACTTTCAACCAGGTAGTTATATTTTCAATAGAATATATATGAATGTTGAACCAAGAAGATTAATGATCTCCAAAATTAACAAAGTAGTTCAACTTTCAACCAAGCAGTTAAATTTTTAATATAATATATGAATTTTGAACCAAGAGGAATAACATTCTGCAAAAAAATGCGACTTTTTAACAAATAAGATTAATTTTCCACCTAAATAGACAAATTTTCAATAAAATACATGAATTTGCTAACAAGTAGTCAAATTTGCAACTTATAAATGATACATTTCCAACCAAAATATAATTTTTAGATTGCTAATTAAAAAAACTAATTCTTAATCAAAAATATAATGAATTTTCAACATAATAGTTCAATTTTCAACTGAAAAAGATATTTTTTCATCGAAATAGTTCCAGCTTTAACTTCAGAAGGTCAGTTTTAACCAAAAATGGACTTGTTCGATGTTTTGTTCAAAGAATTAATTTTAAATCAGAAAGATTAATTTTGAACCAAGAAGATTAATGATCTACAAGAAAATACGACTTTCCAACAAAATAAATAAATTTTCAACTAAAAAAATATACATTTCTAACCAAATATTTGCACTTTCAACTAAAAAGGATAAACTTTCGAAAAAAAGACTCAGGAACCAAAAAAAAACTTTCAACCAGAAAATTTGGATTTTCTTTTTGGTTTTCATTAATTCAGTTCACATAATTTGAAGAAACGATAAAAAAGGTCTGATTTGCGAATTCATCACATTATTATTGAACTAAACCATTGTAGGTCCATCTTTTGCAAAATTACCAAACTTTGTTGAAATTTATCATCAGGAAACATACTAAACGTTTTCTCAGTTTGTAACGTTACTTTCACTAGATGGTGGGGGCAGGGGCTTTTCCTGTTACCGAACGTAGTTTTGCCCCCCCCCCTTCACCCTCTTCAAAATAATAACATAGTTTATGGAAGGCTCATAATCAAAATTGATTTCTCTTCTTTTAGGTAAGTTCACCTTTTCTGGTTCTCAATGATGAATTCTCTGAGAACAGTGACAATATTCGAGACAATATTGGAAGAGAATTAAAATTATTCAAGCATTTAAAATAGACCTCTATGGAATCGCGGATCTTCCACATCTTCCAATTGTCGATACTTTTCTAATTAAAGGATAAGCATTGAAGCGAGTAGTCAGACTTGAAACTTTGCTGAAGCATTGGGAAGATAGTGAGACAAACTAACTTTCATGTGTACTCCCTGGAGGTGTCTTTGACTTTGATATGAATGAGCGACTTGTATGCAATCCTGTTTGTATAAAATCTCCCAGGAAACTCATAGCTAATGGAAATTCTCACGGGATTTCTTCGAAATAAAATCTCGTGCGCTAAGTAAAATTCGTTTTATCGGAATGACTTCCTGTTAATCGAATTTTATGGTTTTTAAAGTTGAAAAAGCAATCTGAGTCCGTTGGGAGGATTACTGAGCTGAACTAGTTTGAGTAGCCAGAATAATTTGTATTAAATTTACTAGTAGAACTGGTAATTTGACCAGAAAGGTTTTGTAGGATCACCCAGATTTTGAATGTTAGTTTAAACGCTAGTGTTTTTGGTTCGTTGGCAGGATTACTAGGCTCAACTAGTTAAACTAAGAAAAGAATTTTTGAATCAATTTAGCAGTAAGACTGGTAATTTGAACCGGGTTGAGGGTGGTCTTAGCTATAAATAACATTGTGACTTGAACAAATAGATACTAGTAATTTGAACAAGAATATTTTGGTAAATCCACAACAGTATAAATCTTAATTTAAACACTAGTGTCCTTGCTTTGTTGAAAGGACTACTTAACTGAACTAGTTAAACTAACCAGCTCAATTCAAATTAACTGTACTAGTAAAACTGGTAATTCAAACAAAACTATTTTGTTTTTATGAACCTGATTTTAAACGTTAGTTTAGGCACTAGTATCCTAGGTTCGTTGAAAGGATTAGTAGGCTAAACTAGTTAAACTAAGAATAGAATTTTTGAATTATTTTACTAGTAAGACTGGTAATTTGAACAGGGTTTATGCTCTTCCTAACCATAAATAACATTGCAACTTCAATAAATAAATACTGGTAATTGAAAAAAATATATTTTGTTAAATAAACTTGATTTTAAATGCTAGTTTAAACACTAGTGTCCTTGGTTCATTGAAAATACTACTTAGCTAAACTGGTTAAACTAACCAGAGAATTTCTAATTTAATATACTATTAAAACTGGTAATACGAACAAGAATATTTTGTATAAGCAACCAGATTTCAAACGTCAGTTTAAACTTTAGTGTTCTTTCATGAATTTAAATTTAAAATTTAAAGCTTTTTCGGGTTTCAATCGTATGCAAAACTACGAAACTTGCCGACGTTTCGTGAACATTGCAGTTATCTTGGTTTGATTTGATACATGATCCTGAATCAGATCATTTTGATCTCAAAAGTCGATCATTTATTGCAGTCGATCAAAATGCTCTTAATTTCGGTATCATTTTTGTTGCATATCAAAATTATGTTGATTTCGGTATCATTTTGAACAATTTTTTTTACTGTGATCTTTGATTTACTCATAACCAATTTACATTCTATATAAAACTATATCTAGTTTTTCGCTACATTTAAAGGATTTATCTAATTAAGTCAGCCTTTGATATGCTTTTGGCGTTCTTAATATAAAACTCAAGTTCGTCAACCAGATATTTCTGACTAAACTTAATAATTTTTTAAGCATATTCAAGATTTGAAACAAGTGAAAAGAAAGAAGAGAGAAAAAAAAATGTGTAGAGTTTTAGAAATTTTCGTGAATGTTTGTTGGTACATGGCAAAAAGACTTGTATATTATTCTAATCGGATTTTTAATTCTGATAAAATGTGAAGCTTATTTGATTTTCAAGGTTTTGAAAACTTACAAAAATTACAAAAAAAAGTGCTGATAGATCAGAAAATTTTCAATAAAAATTTGGTCTTATTAGATATGAAATATTTCTCGAATCTATCCCAATGGCACTTACGATCAGAACAAAATTCAAACTTTGAAATGATTCTTAAAATTATGCTATTTTTCTAAGAGATCCGTAAGCTTTAGTCTAGATTTTTAGTAGATTTTAAGAAGGTTCATAAATTATCGTGATGATATTTTCCTATTCATAACATATTAAAATGTTCTAGATAATTAGTAATCAAGTGGACTAGCTATATCGAGATACTCTTCAAACGCAGTAAAATAAATTTCGTTATCTTTTTAAGCTAACTACTAATTCGTTTAATTGATTTCGAACCGAACTATAAGCAAACATGATCAAAGTTTATAGTCCAATGTCTCTGTTTAGTAAGATTAAAACTTATGTGATTTCTTATTACCATTTTATTAAAAACATAACTAATTCTTATATTCCGTCGCTTTATTTTTAAGGACAATTCTCTGTATAGTCTATATAGTTGTCTTTAAAACAAATGTAAATGCTCCAAGTATTTGAAATTATTTCAAAATTCTTTTTTTATTCCACGTGATTTCAACAGATTTCAAGAGTTTTTGCGAAATTTAAAACGTTAAAAGAATTTTTTAACTAATTACCGCATAAAAAAAAATTTGATAGAATTTCAAAAGAAAACTTTCATTTATTTACTTTTTATATGTCAATGAGACACTAGGGATTTAGAATAATTTTTATGAATTATTTCACGGATTTCCAAATAAATGTATTATTGTATTATTGTAAAATATTTTATGAATTTTCAGAGAAACTTCTAATGTTTTTATTGGCTTTTACGACATTTCGAGTAGTTTAAAGAAATTTTGAAAACGTTTTAAAATGAATCTGTGATGTAATCGAACTCTCATTCGATAATAGGGTGATAGTATTTTAAGATAATTAGATAGCAAACGCCCGCGTTAAGCCAGCGATTGAAATTTTCTGAAATGCTAACAATTTATTTATTTAAAATATTAAATCAATATTATTACAAAAATTTTCAATTTAATATTACATAGTATTCAAAATAATAGAAGAAAACAAGGCCAATAGTTTCCATAATTTATAAAAATCAATATTTTCAAATGATAAATCTTTAAACAAACCAAAGTAAATTTTTCATTTTAAATAATATTTTAGCTTTCGACCCATCAGTTGAATTTTCAACTGAAGAAAACTATACTTTTTCAACAGAGATGTCATAGTTGATATTTCAACGGAAAGAAAAGGAACAATTTTCGTCAAAATATGTTAATATGTTATCTTCCAAATAGCAAAAACAATATTTTTGATTATTGATGAAACCTAATACCTTTACTTTGGAATTGATATGTAATTTATGTACAATATTTGAACAATCAATCTGCTGTATTTTTAAAAGTACTAATTTTTGACGAAAAATGTCGACATTAAATTCTTTGTGATTTATAATTTTCCTCTGAACTTAATGTGTTTGGTTCAAAACAACCGATTTCTGGTGTGAATTACCAACATACCTGAAATTTTTCAACTTTGTGAATGTTCGTTGAAATCTGACTTCTATTGTTTGTGTTTTAAATAACTGATTTTTGGTAATAACCAACATGACCTGAAATTGGTTAGGATTGGGAGTCTTGATAATGATTTATGTTTAAAAAAATATGGTAGTTCCCGGTATAGATACTAAGATACTTTTCGAAACCTTATGATTATACAACACAATTATTTCAAAAATAATACTTTCAAGAGAAGAGCACTAACATAAAACATATAGAATATTTCAATTTGTAGATTTAATTTTTCAAAATTTCTAAATAAAGATATAAAACAACATCCAGTGATAAAAAGAACCAATGAGGTTTCTCGTGATAATTGGAGATGAAGATATTTTTTTTCATTATTTCCTTTTATTCTTATCATAGGTCCATATTCAAAGTGTCCTTTGGGAAAATGGGCTGCCATCAATTTCCCTGCGAAAAGCGGTGATAATTGACAATGCGACATACTATTTGCCTTAAGATTTCAATTTGAAAAGTAAACGCTCTTTATCGTGTAGGAGAGATAGGATTAAAAAAATTTAAAAAAGGCAAAACGACTGTAAAGAATTCTATATTGTTTATCGGAAATTCGTATCCCAAGAGAATAGAACTATCACAAGGGTGACTGTTCGAAAGTTCGTTTCTTCATCAAATTTGGTTGTCTATAAGGGGGGTTGAAATATATGTTATTTGTGTTATATTTTGTTTTAATTCGAATTCATGCGGTTCAAATTATTACTGCCTTTTGAATGGGATTGTGTCCAATTTTTATGTTATTCACGCAGCTCGAAGGGCCCTGAAGCAACATATCCTTTCATTAGGTGATCCAATAAATACACCATTTAATGCGTGGAATTTGAAATGGTGCATGCGTGATGGTAAAGTAGAGAGGGTAAGTCAAACAAAATTTTTTGTTTGTGACTTGTTAGATGATTCTATTTTAGGTATTTCAACGATAAATTCCCTAACTAATCTCCTTTCTTCAGCTTTAGGGTTACTGGAAATAAGAATAAATTGAACTGATTTTGGTGCCTGATGTGGGATTGATCCTTTGATGTTAGAAAGTAATTCAAGTTCTACTCATATTTTAATTGCTTAAAATGTATCCTCAAAATACTCGCGTTTAAATATTTTTTTTTAAATTAAATATAGGTATTGAACAATTTTTTAAAATTTATTTCTAGTGCACGAGAATGAAGCTTTCATTTTTTATGAACATTTGAATTTTTCTTTATAGATGACGTTTTCGTATATAAAGCAATAAATAATATGTCAATACTGAAAATATTTCTTCAATCACTCATTCATTTTGTTTCAAATCCTCCTCTTCATTTTTACAGTAGATCGTAAATATTATTCAGGACTTTAATTATTAAATTTTTCCACGGTTTTATTAGCTTTTTTTTGATTGACTTTTATGGTTTTGATCGATAGGTTCTAATTCTGAAGTTAAATTATCAGTTTCTAATTCATGAGCTCGTTTTGTCTTCTGAATCTCGACATTTGATTGAATCCACGAAAGTCATTTTTCACATAAAACCAATACCTTCTCATTGAGATGAGAATGTAAAAAGTTAAATTTTCAATGAAAGTGATGAATTTTTTATTAAAATGGTGAATCTTCAACCTGAATAGTTGAATTTTAGGCAAAAAATATGCATTTTCAACCAAAAACTGAATAGTAAAACTTTTAGCTAAGAAATCTAATTCTCAACCAAAAAGATACAAGTTTAACTGAAATGATGCACTATTCAACGGGAAGTTACATTTTTTGTTAAAAAATTAATTTTCAATTTATAAACAACAAATTTTCAAAGAAATAGTTAAAGTTGCAACTAGAGTAGTTACATCTTCTTGAAATAATTAATTATCAGCCAAAGAAAAAACGAATGTTCAACAAATTAGCTCATTTTTCAATTAAATATATGAATTTTCACTAAAAACGATGAATCTTCATAAAAAAATTTTTTTCAACAAAAGAGTTAAACTTTCAAACAAGTAATTAAATTTTCATTCCAAAAAAGATGAATTTTGAACAAAAAATGTAATAGTTGATATTTCAACCAAAAAGGGATTTTCAGTTTTAATAAAAAACAGTTAAATTCGACAAAACAGATGAATTTTTTAACATCAATTAAATTTTCAACCAAGAAAGATTGCTCAGCCAAGAGAGAAAAAATCACAAATAAACTGATTTATTTTTGAAAAAAAGCAGTCTCGAAAAACTTCCGACTTGAGAGAAAAAAATTTACTTTTGAAGATTTATGTTTCAAAAGTATGTAATTTTGAACGTTTCTATTTCAATAGTTCAATTTTGAACATATACAATTCCGAATTCTTCAATTTTAAAGATGTATAAATAAACATTCTTAAATTGTGACGATTTTATTGATTTTGAAGATAAAAAGTCAAGATTTTTCAATTCCAAATCTTCCAAATTAATGGAACATAAAATGTAAGTCATAAAAATTCAATAATTTTTCATTAAACTGAAAACTTGCATAATTTTAAATTGTAAATTTTCAAAGACTTCGGAATCCCCATTCTTGCTATGTTTATTTTTTACTTGTTGCTTTAAAAAATATATTTAAACAAAACAACGTGCCTATATGAGTAAATAACATGAATAAATATATTATTTTATCAAATCTGACCGGAACAATGGAAACACTTTTATGAATTTGCTATAAATGTTCTGCATTACAAAAACCAACATTTCCAAATATTCAACTCAGGCATCGGATAAATTTGAAATATTCAATAAAATATTCCCTCTTTATCATAGATTCATGGAAAAATGATGTTGCATCCTGAACCGACACGATTTTGAAATATATTGACAAATAACATAACCTCACAACTTCCGAAAAAAGTTTGTTTTCTCACACGCACAAATGACATGCATTAATGTAATAGTTAATAAATAATCATATTCAAGAGACTCACCTTGAACTTTTTCTCCGCTTTAGGAAACGTTACATCTCTTTTCACGCACAAATTTCACTCAAAAATTCGGCAAATTTCTCAAACCTTTCATATGAAAAAAAATCACCAAGCCGAAGCCACCAAGCAAGGCAACTGACATGCGCCCAGATACCGGAAATCCATTCAACTGTCGCGCATGTTTTCCGCTCATTTTGTTTTGGCGCGAATTAAATAAAATGGCTTTTCCTAACTTCTTAATTGATTAATTTGAATCTTTTAAGTACCGAGATTTTTAGTTTGCGATTTTCAATTTATTTCGCACAAGTTCTGCATATTTCTTTCCTATTTTAAAGTCATTCAAGATCCTAGACATGATTTCCAGCCTTAACACAACGTTTCCAATCCCTACGACAGATAGCGGCAGCTGACAATTTCCGCTAAATTCAAATTTCTAAAAACGAAAAATGTGTATATATTTTATAGATAATAAGTTGTGATTATAAATATTATCACATATACAAAATGTGCTTTAATATCATTAGGGATAGGGAGAAGTTAAACAGATTTTCAACTGGACGCTGTTAGGTATTTTAAGTTGTGACGTCAGCTGGCAAGATGTCTGCACGCTGAGGGACATGGGATAAAACGTAATTTTTTTGAATGACTTACAGAAAAATGATGTTTCATGATAAGTGTATTTGGATGATATTGTTTGTCTTTCAAAAGTAGTTCATTCACGTAATAAACCTGTTACAAAAACAAGATGAAGAATTTTTTACCAAAAAAGACAAATTTTCAACCACATAGTTCAATTTTCAACTAAAAAGATAAAATTTCCAAGTGACAAAAAAACGAATTTTCAACAAAATTGTTAAGTTTTCATCTTCAGAAATGATTTTTCAACTTAAAAAAAATGTAAATTTTCAACCACAAATAGAATAGTTAAAATTTCAGATGAAAAATTGAATTTTCAACAAAATAGTACAATTTTCAACGCAAGAAATGAATTTTCAACTGAATAGATAAAAACTTTTAACCCAAAAATGGAACAGGTAAATTTTTAGTTGAAAAATAAATTTTTAACCGAAAAAAATCGAATTTTCCACAAAATAGTTAAATTTACATCCAAAGAAATGAACTTAGAAACAAAAATAATAATATTCTACCAAAAACGATGAATTTTTAACAAAAGATGTAAATATACAACCACGTAGTTCAATTTTCAACTTAAAAGATAAATATTCAACTAAAAATGGAATAGTTAAATTTTCACTATCAAAATATTCTTTAAAAAAAAAACGAAGTTTCAATAAATTATTCAAAATTTCAACTCAGCAAATGAATTTTCAATTAAAAAGATGAATTTTCAAACAAATACTTTTATACAAAAAAAAAACGAATTTTCAACAAAAATAAAATTAATTTGCAATAAAAAAAACGAATGGTTAACAAAATTGTTCAATTTTCAACCAAAAATAGTATAGTTGGAAAATTAATTTAAAAAAAAGAAAGAATTTTCAACAGAATCGGTAAATTTTCAATCTTTTTCCAACGAAGAATAATATTCTACCAAAAAGGACGATTTTTCAAGAAAATACATGGATTTTCAACCACATGGGCGAATTAAAAAAAATATACGTTTTTAATCTAAAAATAGAATAGTTTAATTTTTAGTTAAAATAATAATTTTTAACCATAAAAAAAAGTTTAATTTAATTCCGTTTTTAAAGAAATAAATGAATTTTCAACTGAAAAAGATACATTTTCAAAAAATTGAATAGTTGAATAATCAGTTAAAAAAATGATTTTCAATTTAAAAAATTCAATATCAAACAAGAATGGAATGGTTTAATTTTCAGAGCTGTTTTCGTAGTCACGTGTTATACTCACTCCCAGGGTTGCGCACGTAATATACCTCAGGTAATTTACGTAGTGTTTTACATGTAAATTACCTACGTCATGTACGTCCCTACTTTTTTACATGTAATTTACGTTTTTAAGATGGCGACTGCGCGTATATAAAAAATAAACATAACCACATTCTTGAATACACTGAAGACACTGACTGACTTGCTTGATAGCTTCTTAATTTATTAAAAAATGTTTAGAGATGGCAGAACCAGAAATTCGTTTTGAGAGGAGTTAAATTTTATTTTAAAGAGGGAAAACCTCGAAATAGTGCACATAGAGAACATTTTTATTCATCAGAATCAATTGTTTTGGCTATTATCCCCCAAAAAAGAGTTCGGCGACGTCTGTTGTTCTATATTATAGCATATCCAAATACAGTTTTTAAAATTTTTAATTTTTGTGGACAGAAACCCGGGGGAACTGAACCCGATTTTCCACACGACGGAGTATCACATGCCCTTAAGCTCCAATTTTGTATTATAGCTAGGATTTGGTTGGGCCCTGATTAGTGGAAAAGACCCAACGAGTGCTGTGGTAGGAGAACCAGCGACACTGGACCTCGCGTCATCGCGCAAATTGATAAAAAAAGTAGGAATGATAGTTTGCATGTAGGGTAATAATGAACCGCCATACTCACCAAGCCAATCCTGAACCCACGCAACTCAAGTAATTATTGAAAAATTAATTTTTCCCCAAAGTCAACAGGATCGCGGAATCATAAAGAGACTAAATCACGTGATTGGCGGCATCGAGCACTCATGATGCCGGGTTCAAGAATTTTCACGATACACATATTTATTCGTGTTGTGGGGTCTCAGACGTAACTTTTAAAAAAAATTTCATGTCCGTCATGACGCAAGTTCAATGACGAAACTAACCCAGTCTGCGCCCGGGCAACAGGGGTTGGGCACCGATTGTGAGCATGCACAAATATATTTCCACTGAGTGCTCGACGCCGCCAATAACGTAATTTTTTTTAAATTCCGCTATCATGCTAGTTTTGGGGCAAAATTAATTTTTCAATCATTAATTAAGGTACGTGGGTTCAGGATTTGGTTTGTCAGCATGGCGGTTCGTTATTACACTACATGCAAATTATCATTCCTAATTTTTGCACCAATATCCGCGATGACACGAGGTCCAGTGTCGCTGGCTCTGCTACTATAAAATATTTTCAATTTCTCGACGTAATAAAATTGCGCATGCCTGAGTCTACGTCGACAACGCTGACGTAGTCAGAGCGTCACCATTTTGCAACAGCTGTTAACAGCGCTACGCGACTAAGCTTCGCTTCCTTCAAATTTAATGTACTGATAGTCTCATAAAAGATCAGATTATTAGTAGATTTGAGATGCGGATTTGAAACATAAATTATTAAGAGAAGGCAACTAGGGTTTGACACGTGCACAGAAAAAACGGGACTCAATTTTGTCTCAGGCCATTTTCTTACAAACTCATTTTGAACTTCAGTTATGTTCGGTATCTTGATAAATGTAACAACTGAAAAAACAATTGAATTGAACAGAAAAAAAAACTAAAAATATCTTTTTAAATTATATGCTTTATTATGATATTATACCTACCAATAGAATTGAGGATGATTGCCATGCTGAAGACCAGGGTATAAGCGACCCTCATTTTATTTAAGTAAAGGAAAAACTGTTTAACGTATGATTAAAAAAATGTCGTTAAGTGTGTAAAAAATGAATATTCTGGTGCTTCATTATGTATAATATAATATATCATAAATCCCTTATCTCATACACTATCATTCTCAGATGTTTACTTTTGATTGGAGTCAGTCTCAAGGATACATATTTAATTAACAAACTCGTTTATGTTGTGGTCAAAGTTTTAATAAATATTTGAATTTTTCTCAAAAAACTTCTCATGTGATATATCCTCTTCATGGTATCAGAAAAATCACCGCTGAGTATTATTTGACGTGGAATTTCATAAGATTTATAAAATATATTTTTTTCAATGACTAGCATTTAAATAACTTATAACGCTAATGTACATTCTCTTCATTTATGACTAACGAGAGTATTAGCTTCGTCTAAATTTTTGCACGTTAGTCTTAAACGGTTCTTCGCGTTTTCAAATCTTCTGAAGCCAGAAAACAAGTTTTGGTGATGGCGTATGTCTGTCTATCCGGCCCACAGCTCGAGGAAGCAGTTGCATTTACAAACAAAAAAGATCAACTCTCTACGAAAAATGTATGTGACAAATTCTTAATATAAAATGAAATAGTGAAATAAGAATAGTGAAAAGGAAAAATGTGAAGTGGTCGGAAGGTATAATTTTCGTGCAATTTATGAAAAATCATGCTTTCCGTTATGGGATGAAAAGATCGCATCAACAAGCGATGCTTGGCATTGAATCGTGTGTTTTAAACAGTAAATATCAAGCAAAATAGATGCGATGCAAAAGAACGATTAGAAGTTCAAGCTAAAAAAATGAAAAGTAGGTAAAACACACAATTCCCAATATGCAATGTTGTTGACACCGTAAGGGAACCTGATCCGGATGTTGATAGAGGTTGAGGAGATCTCAGAAATGTTTTAATGATTATCATAGAAGTAGACGCCGATGGCATTTATGAACTTGGAAATGATTATGGTACCATTTAGGGAAGGCTTTCAAAAAAACAATTTACATCCTGTAATGCTGAACTTGTTGATATTAATGCAGTATCAATTGCAAAAAAAAACACTAAGAAAAGTAGCAAACAAACAATCTACGCCTGGAGGTCAAGGTTACATGCGATGCAATTGCAAAAATGGAATTGAGAAAAGCAGGTCTAAGTGCAAGGCTTCAGGATTAATATGCAGTTCAAAGTGTCATTGTAGTTTGCTTGCTCAAATAAGTGAACTTAAGTATTCTTACATTACTATATCATTAAGCCGTTTCCTTTCCGGGGTAGGCGTGATTTGTTCAGTTGGAAAGTAGTAATTTGTGGATGGGTATATAGGTATAGGGTAGATAGGTATATAGGTGTGAGGTATAGATATTTTAGGTTGATCTAGAATTCTCGTGTTATTTATTTAAATAGCACGTTCATTCCGCAACACTGCTCCCACCCAGGTTGCTGATCAATCTCTCTAGTGATCACCCCACTTGGAGAGCCTCACAAAATCGTTATGTGTAGTTCCCCACTTGGGCCCATTAGTATCCAAGGTCTTTGTTTCAGGCATCACTCACTCTACTCACATTCTTTTTTTAAACTATTTTTCGCCAAACTTTTCTCTCCTGGCATACTACCCTAGCTTTCTTCACGTCCATGTAGTTTTTCATGCAAGCTCTCGTATTTCTATGGGTTCTTATGTCTCTTCGGATTAATGTCTCATTCACAGATTCTAACTATTCTTTCAGCGGTCTACCTCTAGGCATTCTGCCATTTACTTTACCTTTATACACCTCTTTGGTCAGTCGTTCATCTTTCATTCTTTCAAGGTGTGCGAACCACCTCAACTGATTTCTTTCCCATATATCTACTAGTGTCTCCCCTGTACCACTTTCTTGGAGGATTATTTCGTTTCGTACTTTGTCCATCAGTGTTTTCCCGCATATTGTGCGCAGAGGTTTCATGGCAAACGCGTTAATTTTACTCTGGTCCTTCTCTTGACATGCACATGTCTCGCCACCGTATAGTACAGCTGGTACAATTAGAGATTTATATACTGTCATTTTAGTTTCTTTTGATTTGTTTTTATTTCTGAAAATGGACCCTGCTCTACCGATAGCCCTCTTACCCTCATCAATGCGCATATCTTACTCCACATCTATTTTTCCGTCGCTAGTGAATAGGCTACCCAGATATATGTATTTGTCAACTTGCTCTAATCTCTCATAGAATGCTGCGTCTTTACAGACACATCTATCGATGAGCAGGTTCTCCCGACATCCTGCTACGCCTTTCTTTGAGCCACGTTGTTCGTACATCTCTCGCCACACAGGTCCAATTGTCCGAACAATTCTATCATTTAGGACAGGTGTGAAAATCTTATACAGTGTGTTCAGGCCAGTTATTGGCCTGTAATTTTTAGGGTCAGCTAAGTTGCCCGTCTTCGGCAGGAGCACTGTGCGCTCTTTCACCAAACACTCTGGAATAGGCTCTTCCGACTTCAGATAGGAGGTGAAAATTCGGGCCAGATGCTCGTGGGTTGAAGGAAACTTCTTCCACCGGAAGGTCTTGATACCATCTGGTCCCACAGCGGAATAGTTCCTCATGCCTTTTAATATATTTTTCACGTCGTCGGTAGTGATAGGTGAGCATTCCTCTTCAGATGTTATGAGGGCACTGCGCAGCTCCTCGAAGCTATTTATGTTCTTTGAGTTTGTTTTCAGTGGATGTTGGACTGCGTAGACTTCCCTCCAAAAAGCCTCGACCTTCTCTGGTTTGGGCGGGTGATCGACAGTAACTGGAGGGTCTTGGAAGAGTCAAGAAAATCACCCGTCTTTTCGTCTTATGATCTGCCGTTGGTTTTGTTTTACGGATTGCATCTGCCGAAGTTCTTGCTGCACTAGACATACTACAATTGATAGTCCAGAGGTCGACTTCTTCAGAAAAATCTCCACGAAGTTCGTCATCTAGTTCAGCCAGATCTTTGGGCTTGAGAGAAACCTGGATGTTGGTACTTCTCCTCTTCCTTGAGCATCGTTCTTCCTCTATTGGATGCCTGCCCGGGGTTGTTCTTATTGTCGCTTCGATTTCTCTGTTGCCGGCTTGTTCTGGCTGCGGTTGAGTGGGAGCTCCGCTTATATAACCCCTTTTCCGGAGATCCTCGGCACGGTTTCGTAGACGTTGATGCGAAAAATGCGAGAGCTCTGGGTGTTTCTCGCACCACACAGCATGCAACCGCGCCATGTAACCTTCTTGTTCAGGGGCCATACTGGTATCGTAGCACTCCAGCAGATCGTCCTTGAGTCGATCCGTCCACTTGGAAGTATTGAGATTCTGCCAGTTCATCCCATTGGCACTGTCTTCATTGACTCACCTAGCTCTAGGTTAGTTGGCCTTGTTGTCCAACCCATTGTCAGAAGCCCTGCGCATTCGATTGTTTTGAACCGTACTTCTTTTTCATTCATAATGTGTACCCTAGGGGTTCAAATAACCTCAATTCCTTACAAGAGCACCTACAAACTTTATATTATTACCTTTACTATTTACAAATATTTACAACTATTTACATCAATTCTTATATTCAGCCAGAAAGCGAGAGAGCGAGTGAGTGAGAGCGAGCGCATCCGCATCTTAATCTCCTTATACTATTACATAATAACTACTTACATATCTTTACGCTTTTATACGATGCGACTTCCGTTCCCTTTTTCCTCCACTTTCACTTCTCTTCTATCTCATTCTCATTTTACCATTTTTCCACATCCATTCTTTAATTATTTGTCATTCGCCCCTCTAGCCCCCTCCAACTCCTTCATCCACTCCTCACCCATTCCAACCTCCCCTGGAATCATTACCACGCTCTCTTGCCAGCTTCCTTTATCTTCCATTCCTCTCCTACAATCTTTCCCATACATGCTCCCATCTTCTCTCTCTCCGCATCCCCTTTCTCAATACTCTGATACTCCTTCCTTTGTTATCACCTTATACCATTTATTATATTTTGATTCCTCATTTATTTCCAATCTTTCCAATAATTGTCTTTCCCTGTATTTTCTCTCCAATCCTTCTTAGCCTACTCCATTCCCCCCTTCTAGATCTCTAGCACTGAAAAACTTCCTTCTTTCTTCTTCCCATCTTGTTAGTTCTAGCGCCCTCTCACTTCTTTCTTCTACTTCCTTCAAACACTTTTTCGCTAACTCCCCTCCCTTTCCTACTCCTAGCGTCCACCTTATATACCTTTCTTGTAAACTCTCAATCTCTTTACTTTCCTTCGACCCCCATATCTCCGCTCCATAACCTAATGCCGGTCATACGAACCTATCAAATAACCACATTTTCCTTCTCCAATCTTTCTGGAACATTCTTTTTCCTATTGCCCATATCTGTTTCATTATCCCTGCCACTTTTATTATTCTTTCCCATCTAAGTATGTCTCCGATCCTGTAATTGAGCCCGTCATCCCTTCTTCATCCTCTACCATCAACACTATATCGTCCGCGTATGCCAGTGTACATATAGTTTCCTTTTCCATCCTAACTCCTCCCCATCCCTTTCTCTGAAAATTTCCGATGTTCTCTTTATTAAGCCCTCTCGTATCCCCTTTTTTACCATAAGTTTTTCTACCTTGACTCTGTCCCTTTTAATTCTTTTATTTATTATATAATTCAGAACATATATGTTGTCCCTCACTCTTATTCCTTTTCTAAACCCTGTGTGATTCGGTGGCTCTATCTTTTTTACCTCAACTTCTTTCTTCAATCTCTCCAATGAAACCGTTACATATAATTTATACAATTTTGGCATCAGCGTCACACCCCTATAATCTTCAACCTCCTCCCCTTTGCCTTTCTTCACTATGGATATCACTACTCCTTCTTTCCACAACTCTGGCCACCCCTCTCCTCTCCATACTCTATTGCACATTATCCATGTGCATTCCTTTAGTTCTGTCCCCCATATTTCCAAACTTCATTTGGAATCTCTCCTATACCAGGTGCCTTGCCATCTTTCATTATTCCTAACACCTTAAATATTTCTTCCCTTGTTATGTCCTCTTCCTCATCTCTCTTTCTCTGTAGCCGGCTTTTTCTGGCTGTGGTAGAGTGGGCGCTCCGCTTACATAACCCCTTGGTACGTGGATCCTCTATCCGCAACACGAGGACGCGTTCAGTGGCTTTGTCATAGACCCTTCGGGTCGACTCCAGAGGAATCATCAACTCAGGGACGACCTGCTGGAGTGCTATGATACCAATATGGCCCCTGAACGAAAATTTTACATGGCGCGACTGCATACTCTGTGGTTCGAGACACCCAGAGCCTTCGCATGTTTCGCATAATCGTCTAGGAAACCGTGCCGAGGAACTCCGGAAATCCGGGTTATATAAGCAAGCGCCTACTCAACCGCAGCCAGAATCAGCCGGGAACAGAGAAAGAGAGGCGCTACAGAGACCAACCGCGAGCAGGCATCCAATAGAGAAAGAGCGATGCTTCAGGACCAGGAGAAAAATCAACATTCAGGTTCTCTCAAGACCAAAGATTTGGCTGAACTAGATGATGAGCTTCGTGGAGATTTTTCAGAAGAACCCGATCTCTGGACTATCAATTGTAGTGTGTATAATGCAGCGAGAGCTTTGACAGATGCAAGCCGTAAAAAAACGAAAGGTTGATCATGAGACCAAAAGACGAATGCATCATCTCAGCACAAAGATAGGCTGGGCAAGGCAATACGCTTCCCGCATTCAGTGCGTGATTGACTACATAACATCTGGTAGGACTTTCACTGCCAAGGTTCGACAGTTCGCGCGCGAACTGCGGGTCTGTCAATACTACTCTAGCTTCCTGCACGTCCATGCATTTTTTCATGCAAGCTCTTGTGTTTCTATGGCTTCTTATGTCTCTTTCGATTAATGTCTCATTCACTGATTCTACCATGATGTTTTCCATTGATTTAACATGGGAAAAGTCAGCTTTCTGTAAATCTAAGATTTAAACGCGACAATATGTTTCAAATAATTCCGTGTTTCAGTATATTGTTCTGAATTCGTCAGAGAATAAAAATCAATCATAAATTTTGAGGTTGAATAATTTTAAGCCACTTTTGTGAGTCCCCAAAGAAAACCCCATAAGTGACAAATTAGAATTTTACGCAATATTGCGGTTTATTGACGATTTTTAAACGTTATTTTTTAATAAATAATCACTAATTGGTAATTTAAGAATACCCAGTAATTTTTTAACTAATACTCAATTGTTTAAACAATGGTAATTTGTTTAAATATTTGTTTTTTTTTCTCAGTATATTTGTTTAATTATATATTTTACCTAAAAAAAACAGAAGAAACATTTTATCTCACTAAATTTTCGACAAATTTGTAATATTTTCAAGTACTAATTTATTTATTATGAATAGTCGTAGAAGTTTAAACAAATTTGAATTGTTTAAATAATTTTTCGTTCACGTATTTTATTTTTGCTATTTTTGCGAAAGAGTGTAATATTTTTATGTTCCACTTTGCTTTTTAAAAATACTCTTAAATGTTTAAACAAATTAAAATTGTTTCAAAAATTTAAATTTGCTTAAACATCTATGAGTATTCATAATAAACAAATTAGTACAGTCGAACCTGGATTTAGCAGCGGTTTTGGGGCTGACCTTGTCGTTAAATGCAGATGCTCGGAACTATTTTGTCAAATTTCACAAATTTTTAAAACATTTGACAAAGATTTCACAACATTTTCCAAAAGATTTTTAACATTTGATAAAGATTGCAAGGATTTCAAAGATTTAAAAAAGGCGTGTACACCAGATTTCAAATATTTCAAAAAGATTTCGAACATTTCCAAAGATTTTTTAAACTTTCGAACGATTTCAAAGATTTTAAAAAGGGTATAGTAAACCAGATTTCTAAGATTTCAAAAGATATTACACAGATTAAAAATATTTTTATGATTTCAAATGAATACAAAAAATTTCATAAAGATTTCGAAAGAATACAAGAATTCGAAAGATTTCAAAAAGGGTTCATTACACCAGATTTCAAAGATTTCAAAACATTTCAGAGATTTTAAACGATTTCAAATATTTCAATGATTACAAACGAATACGAAAGATTTCATAAATATTACAAAGATATTAAACTATTTCAAATTTTTTAAATAAAATTGAGAAGACTTCATAAGATTTAAATGATTTAAAACGAACAGAAAAGATTTCACAAACAAAGATTAAACAAAGCTTTCACAAATATTTCAAAGATTTCAATAACTTTTCAAAATATTTCAAAAAATTTCACAAAGATTTAAGATTTCAAGGATTTTTCAGATTTCAAGGATTTCAAATATTTTACAAAAATGTAGAAAGATTCCAAAAGATTTCACAAAAATTTCAAGACTTCACAAAGATTTTGAGTACTTTTTAAGGCCATGTGATGAGTGGGTCACGTGACCTTAAGAGATTTCAACGAATTCACAAAGATTTCAAGAATTTCAAAGACGACTGATGTTCACAAAAAATGAAGAATTTGTTTATTTGTGGTTCTGCATTTTTCTTTAAATTGTTGGCCAATAAAAAATGAAATGTCTAATTTTTTACATATACTAGAGCATCATACGCGCTCCCTGCGCGCGACCAATGTATTTACATGTAATTATTTTATTTTGAAATGAAGTTCCATAAAATACCATGAAATTAATTTCTACTTCAATAATTTTGATTTATACACGGCTTCACATGAATACCCTCTCACGATGTAGAATAAATAATTTTATAACTCTAAAAATTGTCGTGCAACTTTGGAAAAAAACCTATAAATTGGCGCGTATTGTTATAAAAGTTGTTTAAATAATTAATAATTCTTGTAAATTTACAAAATAACATAGAAAAGAGCATCGGAAAGACATTCTCAGTTGACTCCGTAAAGAAATTGTGTCTATTCCTTGAAAAATACCCAAACTCTGAATATATTTATAAAAAATATTTAAATAATAAATAATTATTGTGAATGTGCAAAGTAATGTACGAAATTCTTATTTGAAATACATACTTTTTTGCTTCCATAACAAAAATCGAGCCGATTCCTTTGAAAGTAGACAAACTCTGAATATGTTTAGGAAAATTGTTTAAATAATTAATAATTATTATAAATCCGCGAATTATCATAGGAAACAGTCCTCGAAAAGACATTCTTAGTTGCCTCGGATTTGCTGATAAAAATTGTTTAAATAATTATTAATACTTGGGAATTTATAAAGTATCACAGAAAAAAGTTATGTGAAAGATATTCTTAGTTAATTCTGTAAAAAATATAGCCTATTCGTTGATAAATAACCAAACTCTGAATTTGTTCATGTGAATTGTTTAAATAATTCTTTTAAATTGACAAAGAAACATAACCAAACTCTGAATATGTTTATGAAAATTGTTTAACTAAATAATAATTATTGCTAATGTGCAAAATATCGTAGAAAATAGTTATTTGAAATACATTGTTTCTTGAATCCCTAAACTAATTGATCCTGTTCGTTGAAAAATTGCCGAGCTCTGGATTTGTTTATAAAAATTGTTTAAATAACTAATAAATCTTGTAAATTTGCAGAGCAATATTGAAAAAAGTTATCGGACATATATTCTTAGTTATTCTATTAAAATTGAGCTCACTCCTTGCAAAATAGCCAAACTCTGAATATGTTTATAAAAATTGTTTGAATAATTAATAATTATTGTGCAAAGTACAGTAGAAAAGAGTTATTGGAAAAACTTTCTTGGTGATCCCGTAAACAAACTGAGCCCAGTCATTGAAAAATAGCCGAACTCTTAATTTGTTGAAATAATTAATAATTATTGTCAATGTTCAAAGCATCATCGAAAAATTAATCGGAAAGATATTCTTAGTTAACTCTGCAAAAAAATTGAGCCTAATTCCTTGAAAAATAGCCAAATTCTGAAATTGTTTGAATTGTTAATAATTATTGTAAATTTACAAAACAACACAGAAAGCAGTCATCGGAAAGATATTCTTAGTTGACTCCTTAAATAAATTGTGCCTATTCTTTGGAAAATATCCTATTCTTAGAAAATACAGTGAAAACTCTCCTATTCCCCTGACCTTGAAACGAATCGATTGGAGACGATTCTTTTATTCCCTAGCTGGAGGAGGCCCCACCCTTACCGCGAGTGGCAGTTTATTTTTATCAGCGACGTTCATTGGCTGTCCCGTTCTTGTATCGATGCGCCGCCCGTCGCTACTTTTTCAGCCGGAAATCGCGGGTGATTTGAAATAAATAATAAATACTATCAATAATAATACAAATAAATACACCCGACATTCCTTGAAATGCTGGCTCACGCAGTTTCTCAGCTCAAGGGGTGAGAGACGGTTGCGACTCTCGCGTCGGAAGGGTTGCCGTGTGCGAGTACTAAATCCTTTGACATCTTTGAAACCAATTGAAAATCCTTTGAAAGCCATAAAATCAGTTCATATCCTTTAAACCCTTTTGGAATTTCTTTAAATCTCTTGAAATTTTTAGAAATCCTTTAAAATATTTTCCAAATTTTGGATCTCGTGAAAGTTTTAGAAATCCTATGTATTGTTGTCAAAAATTTTGTAATCTTTGAAAGCCCTTGAAATCCTTCGATGTCTTTGATACCCTTCTTAAAATCCTTTGAAATCCCTATAATCAGTTCATATCCTTAAAAATCCATTGGAATCTCTTCAAATCTCGTGAAATTTTTATAAATCCTTTGAAATGTTTTCAAAATTTTTGAAATCTTGAAAATCCATTGAAATCCTTTAATACCCCTTTAAAATTCTTTGAAAGCCCTGAAATCAGTTCATATCCTTAAAAACCCCTTGGAATCCCTTCAAGTCTCGTAAAATTTTTAGAAATCCTTTGAAATGTTTACAAAATTTTGGAAATCTTGAAAATCCATTCAAATCCTTTGATACCCTTTTAAAAATCTTGGAAATCCTTGAAATCATTTTAAATTCTTTAAAACCCCTTGGATTCAAATCTCCTGAAATTTTTAGAAATCCTTTGTAATGTTGTCAACAATTTTGTAATCCTTAAAATCCTTTGAAATCCTTTGATGTCTTTGATAATCTTTTTGAAATCCTTTGAAATCCCTAAAATCAGTTCAAATCCTTTATCCGACGTCTTTGAATCTTTTCAAATCTCGTGAAATTATTAGAGATCCTTTGAAATATTGTCAAGATTTTTAAAATCTTCGAAATCCCTTGAAATCCTTTGAAGTTTTTGATAACTTTTTAAAATCTTTTGAAATCTCGAAAATCATTTCAAATCCTTTAAAACCCTTTAGAATCTCTTCAAATCTCGCGAACTTTTCAAAAATCCTTTAAAATGTTGTCAATAATTTTGAAATCTTTGAAATCCCTTGAAATCCTTTGATATCTTTGAAACCAATTTAAAATCCTTTGAAAGCCCTGAAATCAGTTCAAATCCTTTACAACAACTTGGAATCTCTTCAAATCTCGCGAAACTATTTTAAATCCTTTGAAATATTGTCAAAAATTTGGATATCTTCGAAATCCCTTGAAATCCTTGGATATCATTAAAACCAATTTAAAATCCTTTGAAAGCCCTGAAATCAGTTCAAATCCTTTACAACAACTTGGAATCTCTTCAAATGCCGCAAAATTTTTAAAAATTCTTTGAAATATTGTCAAAAATTTGGATATCTTTGAAATCCCTTAAAATCCTTGGATATCATTGAAACCAATTTAAAATCCTTTGAAAGCCCTGAAATCAGTTCATATCCTTAAAAACCCCTTGGAATCTCTTCAAATGCCGCAACATTTTTAAAAATTCTTTGAAATATTGTCAAAAATTTAGAAATCTTTGAAATCCCTTGAAATCCTTTGATATCTTTGAAACCAATTTAAAATCCTTTGAAAACCCTGAAATCAGTTCATATCCTTTAAACCCCCATGGAATCTCTTCAAATCCCGCGAAGTTTTTTTGAATCCTTTGAAAATTTGTCAAAAATTTGGAAATCTTTGAAATATCTTGACATCCTTTGATATCTTTGAAACCAATTTAAAATCCTTTGAGTGCCCTGTAATCAGTTCATATATTTTAAAACCCCTTGGAATATCTTCAAATCTCGTAAATTTTTAGACATTTTTTGAAATCTTGAAAATCCCTTGAAATAATTTGATATCTTTGATACCCTTCTAAAAACCTGTGAAATCCCTGAAACCATTTCAAATCCTTTAAAACTCCTTGGAATCTCTTTAAATCTCGTGAAATATTTAGAAATCCTTTGAAATGTTTTCAAAATTTTGGAAATCTTGAAAATCCATTGCTATCCTTTGAAACCCTTTTAAAAACCTTTAAATTCCCTGAAATCAGTTTAAATCCTAGCCAAGAAGTTTGAAGATATGTTTAAAGGTAAAGTAAAAAAATAGTTCCATTACCATGAAATTTGAGAAAATAGTAGCATTAGTATCATTTTTTTCAAATACCAGTAAAATAGTTGCATCGATAGAAAAAAGTGTCAATAGTAGCATGAGCCCGAGACCTCTACGTGTGTATTAAAATTAATATACTGCACGTGTGTGAAGTCATTTACATATATTGTATATCAAGTCCATTCATGTATTCAAGAAAGCAACTCGATCAAAATAAATTGCCTCCAGCAAATAATCGATTATCCCTACGTGGAAATCGTTTTATTATTAAGTTAAAAATCCGCAAGTTGATCGTTACTATTGACTGGAAATCGAAGTCAGGGACATGATTTATATTGTACACTTACGGCTGACATTTTTGAAAAATCTCTCCAAATTATCATAATCCAATTTATATGAATACCTTTTATTATATTTAACTTATTTCATTAACTTTTATATTCAGCAAAAAGTGCCTAAATATTGATAAAATAAATAAATTGAAATGGGTTTTCAAAATAGCATGTTCATTACCGATAGCACGGCTGCCGGTACGTCTTTATCCATTAGATTAGGTATAATAAACGTTTCCCCACAATGCAACGCCTCGCGATTTACACCACATTTACACTTTACAACTACTAATTTGTCGCCAGCTCTTTCCATACTCTTTTCTTTTTTTTATTGTGAAAAGACACATTAAATCCTAAATTAAATTAGCAGCAAAATAACTTCCGCGTTCTACTCTACTTTTAAAGAAATTTATATTTATGGGAATAAATCTTCAAAATAACAACAGAGATATACAAATTTCGTAAATTAAATTCAGACTAAATCCACATTTTTCCTTTTCTTTAACGTCCCACAAATTCAAATAAAAAAAATAAATAAAAATGTTGAACAATTATTTTTTATTGCCTCGAAAAGGGTTCTGAATGGACACGGAAGCGTTGCTAGCGAGGCGTTGACCACTCTTTTTTAATAATATTCAATTGGAATAATCCTAGAAAGTTGAGTTTTTTTTCAATTTTCAACTTTTTACCACTTTTACGTAGTGAAATAATAAATAATGCAAGTTAACAAACATAGTTGTTCAAAAAATTTATCATTGTTTATGATTATCTTATCATAGATAAGTGCTAAAGAGTTACGGTTTTTCTGAAAGCTTAAAAATTTTGTCGACTTTTCACTCAGTAAGGTAATGATTAATGCAAATTAACAAATATGCTTATTTAAACAATTTACTATTGTTTATAACCACCTCCTCTTAGAGTAATGCTAGAAAGTTACTTTTTTTTCAAATCATAAGTTTTGCTTTGATTTTTCAGTTATGAAAAAAATAATAAGTGAACGTTAACAATAATTGTTTGAGTAGTACTGTATTTTTTTAAGTGTCTTATTTTTGCTCCTGTCCCAATGTTTAAAAGAACTTAATTTAAACAAAAAAGTAATATTTTATTTGTATTCTATGGCTAATTGTGAAGAGAAATGTTCAGTTTCAACTCGACTTAGATAATATTAAGGATTCTGAATATTATATCTAAAACTAAAGGTTAACAACCACCGCAGGGTCCCACTGGGAGTAACTGTCATCCAAAAAAATGACATCATTTTTAATATGATAAATGTTTATAAAAAATTGAAAAATGTTCCTTGAAGCTCATTATTTTCTGAATCCTGGCATACTACACAATTCATATTTTTCCCTATACTTTCGAAGGAAACGGTGGCCTGCGATGACCTTACAAAAGCTCATGTCCCCAGCCCTCTTAAAACATGGATCTTTTAAAAACCGAAGGGCCTTAATTTTGAAAATGATCTAACTTCTTGAATTTTGGTCTAATCGAAAAATTTAATTGGAATAGTTTTTGAAACAGATTTTATATTTAGTAAAAATTTGGATTGAAATTTCTTAATCTATCAGAAATATAGTTTTTTCTATTTTTTGAAAATTTACAACATGTTGAAAAGCGTACAACTTTTTGTAATTTTCGTCGAAATTAAAAATGGCATTAGGGTAATTTGCAAGTCTTTTCGTCATGTACCAGAAACTTTGACACAAATTTTTAAGTCTTAAAAAAATTTTGTTTCAAATATTGAAAATGCTCTAAATTTTTTTATTTTGTTCGGAAATATTGGTTAACCACTTGAGTTTCATTTTGGGACCCTAAAAAAGTGTATCAAAGCCTGACTCAATTTTGACAAATCCTTAAAAAGTTAGCACAGCTATAACATTCTAGTAACCACACGTGCAGACATACAGACAGACACCGACAAAATGTTATGATTTTCGAACTCTGTGAGCGCTGAAATCTAAAGATTCGTTAAAAACTAGAGATCGAACATTTGGACGATTACATTACACTCTCATGATCGAGAATGTAATAATGACTAATTGCATGCGATTGAAAAAATTTTTAATTGACGAACTCACCTCAAACTCTGCGGGTCTCCAAGACACAATGTTCATTAAAACCTCATCGGATTTCGCAGCTGATCGGAATAATTTATCTGCAGGTATATAAGTTTCAAGTTTTCCTAATTTTTTAATATCCGGCTGAATTTTCTGCACTGGTTCTCGCACCAATAATACATTTTTGTTCAAGTTATTATTCTCTTTAGGCAACTCTGGGTTAGGACTTGATACATGTAGAGGTCCTAGTTTCATTGCTGGCTTTGGAACAACGAAAGTTTTCAAATTCTTATCTTCTTGAAGGACTTGTGGCTTTGTGCTGGCGAGAGGAAGACACTCAAGTATTACTGGAGGATTTTGAACACAATGCACATCAAGGAGCCCTAGATTCATTGCTAGCTTTGGAACAACAAAAGAGTTCAAATTCGTATCTTCATGAGGCACTTGTGGCTTAGGACTAGCGAGAGGAAGACACTCAATTAACACAGGATTCTTTTGAACACAAAGCATGGATTTCGGTGCATGGATTTTGAGTTGTGACTTGAAACTGGATTTATATGGAAGGTTTACTCTTTCCGCGCTTATAACTTTAGGTGTTGCTTTCCTATGTTTAAATTCAATTCTTTCCGTTCGATGAGTTTCTTCTACACCTTTATAATGCCAAGACGCAGAAAACTCTTCAAAAAGTTGAGCCTTCTCTTCGCTGGTCTTTTCAGCACTCGAAGAATTAGTCAGAGATAAATCGTTTGAATAGAGACTTGGAGATTGATTATTAATCGACTGAAGAGTTTCAATATTTGGATATGGAACTGGCAATGGAGTTTGCCCAACTGAATATGGAATTTGACCATTTGGACATGGACGTGAATAATTCAAGTAAAAAGTTTGATAATTTTGAGAAGGAATCGGATGGCCTTGTAACTGGCAATATGCAAGTTTATCATTCAAATATGGGATTTGATAATTATCTGGATAAAAATCTTGCGGGTTGGAATACGAGTTTGGATAAACAAGATATGGATATTGAGCATTTGGAAAAGGATACGGATTGCAAGTTAACGGGACGCTGTTCAAAGACGAAATTGCGTTATTCGCTTTTTCCCACGCTGGGTTGCATTCTGCTAGGTTATTTTTAATATTGATGCTGCAATTAGTCCCATGATGTTCCGATTGACTTTTTAATTGTTCTGATTCTTCAGTAATATTTTCTATAAACATATCAGTTGTTCTTTGTAGAATATCTATTTCAGTACTCGAGATGTTAAAGTTCGCATTCTCGTCCATTTTATCCTCAGCATCGTCGCTTAGGTAGAGTTTGAAACTCTCGTCTGAATCACTTTCCTCTGCTACTTGACCTTCATTTTCAAATTTGGATTTTTTCGTTCTACTTGTTTGAATTATTTGATCTTTTGATATTTTCGATTTGGAGTCATGTCTTCTATTAGCCCTCTTTTTCTTAGTTAAAGTCCTTGGATCTTTTACTTCTGAAGTCTTTTTTATATTCCTTGAGTCGGTATTTTGATCGATACGCCTAAAAACTTCACTTATCTCGCCTGATGCAGTTTTTTGTACTACAGTAAACAAACTGTTTTCGCTGGATTTCAAAACCGAAGCCACTTCCTTATTGCGCTTTTTCTCAGAGGCGTTGCTTCGAAATGTTTTAGTCATCGATGTGCATAATGCATTAGATGCATCACTATCTGTATCATTTGCTGAAGAGATAGACAAATTTATTTCATTCTCGGCATTTGTACTGTCCGGACTTTGCCGGTGCAATTGAGTTTGCACTGCTTCTTTTGGCTCTACTTCTTTTGGCTTCTCAACTTCTTGTGTTTCTTCTGCAGAAATTTGAGTTGTAGAAACTTCTTTTTCGGAACTAGAAATTTCTTGAGAAACAGCTTCGTTCTGCGGAATCGCGTTCGCATTCGCACGAGAGTTAAAAGCTCCAAATGAATTTTGAATCCATCCAGATTGATTCGATTGGTTTTCTGCGATTCCGGGATTCTTGGTAATTTGGAATCCATTCGCAGAATGAGTCAAAGGTATTCGATTTATGAATACATTAGGCATCGGTCCGGTGTATTCCTTATTGACGGTAATTTCAAAACTCATCTGTAGAGAATTTGCAAAAACCGTCGATGCAGGCTTATGCCTAAGGATCGGACTTCCGAGGTTTTGAACTGAAATGAAGTATGCATAATTAAAAAAAAAACTTGTTTCTAGGGTTTTCCATACAAAGTTTTAAAAACTTTACAATTTTATATTTAATTTTGTCCAAAATATCTTAAAAGGGGTACACACAATGTACGCTTATTTCATAGAATTCATGAAAATTATGAAGAAAAATACTGACCTGCGATCTGTGAAGAAGTTTCTGACATTTTTAATATTTTTCTCGGCGTTTCATGATCTTCCTCCTCAAGATCTTCGCACATCTCTGTCTTCACACATTCTCGTACCAAATCTACGATTACCTATTTACAATATAGAACTATTTAATTTAATGAATAATTGTTAGAAACTTGAAGCAGAGCAAACATTTTTTTCAACTTTTCAGTGAACGGATTAGGAACCGTTCATGTATTTGGTTTTTTGTTTAATCAGTTTTGGGGTCGCAGTCAGTGAACGAATTCACCTTAACACAGGCACAACCCTCACTTTTAATGTTTTATACGAAGGAAATACCTATATCTTTTTTTTGAAGATTTTTTTTTTATCACTGGGGTTAATAATAAAAATCCACAATTATTTTGCGACGTTTCGTCAGCTTGGTTTGCTGACCTCTTCAGGCTGCTAGGAGATTCTAGCATTAGTGATTGAAACTCTTCTCTAATTTCCTCGCAAGAATTTGATAACTTGATTTTACATTCAAAGTGCACCGTATTCTTTACGATGAGCCTTGAAAGACAATCCAATTTACCAATTTCTCGCCTAAAGCAAAATTTTTTAACCGGTCTGTGACCGGGTTACCCGACCGGATCCCGGCCGGTATGAAAGCCGGGATCTGACCAGATTACCGTGATGTTTTTAGCGGGATCCCGGCCAGCGCCCGGTTTAAACTGGGGCTATCCGGCCGGCTCACGGTCGGATCCCTGTTACCATTTCTACACGGGATTCAAATAATTTTTACTTTATATTTTCACGAAAATTTGAATTAATAATAACCTTTCAAAGTAATTCCAGAAAAACTGAAAGCATATGTACATTTAATTTTGAAAATTGAAATCAGGTACTCCTTTCCCAACATCAGAAAAAATTGGGCATTTATGTAACTCGAATGGGGGTATTTTAAATATAAATAAACTTTTATTATACTGATTCCAGCCAATATTCACTTATATAGTCTCAAAGTAAATAATCTATTTATGTTACTTCATTAAAGAATAATAAACTTCAATCTTTATGTAATTTGATATTGAGAACAAAATTATTCAGCTGATACATAATTAATTAGTTTTCAACATAAAAAGCATTCAAAAATTATTTTCATTGAAACTTTTCAATGATTTTTACTTTATATATTCATATACATATACATATACAGGGTGTACCAGTACTCAAGGTACATTTTTATATTTTTGAGTTCCTCATAAAAAATGGAGTTGAAAATAATAATAAAAATTTGTTGTAAAGTTAATAATTAATTAGTAGTTTGCAATTAAAGATCAACCAAATGGAAGCATGTATTAGATGGACGACAGTCCATGTATCACTGATGAGGGTGTGTGCGCAAAACAGTAATTTTAAATTTGCAGGAGGTTGTGAATATCAATGGTGCAACTTCATACGGTAACTGAAAGACGAGATTCTTAAAAATATCTTTCCCTTTAGAATACACGTTGAATTATTTTAACTTCCTTCGAGTATTTCTAATTCTGTAGAATTCAAACGAGTTCTTAGAATGCACTTGTGCACAGTTGTGTACAGTACACCTTAAATTATTTTAAATTTCTCCAAGTCTTTTATATTCTCTGAATATAAAATTCTCTGAAATATTTTGAATTCTATGAATTCTTTTGTATTCTCTAAATTCTTCTGAAATTCTATCTATATTTTTTAATTCTGTGAATGCTTTTGAAGTTCGTGTATTCTTTTGCACTCTGTGAATTCTTCTGAATTCTCTAAATTATTCTTAATTATTTTAATTTTTCTGCTGTTCTCTGAAACCTTTCGTATTCTCTGAATTCTTCGCAATTGTCAGAATTCTTTTAAATTCTCTGAACTCCTTCAAATTCTCTGAAACCTTTTGAATTCTTTTGTATTCTCTAAATTCTTTTGAAATACTCTAATTTTTTTTTAATCTGTGAATTCCTTTTAAGTTTGTGAATTCATTTGCACTCTGTGAATTCTTCCGAATTTTTTTAATTCTTCCTAATTTTTGGAATTGTTCTTAATTCTATGAATTCTTGGACTATTCTTTGATTTCTTCTGAATTCTCTGAATTCTTCCAAATTCTTTGAATTCCCTGATTTATTCTGAATTCTCTGAATTCTTTTAAAATTTTCTGAACACTCGAAACTGGTTTGAATTTGTTGGAATCACGGTATGACAGAATTTTTTTAAAATGTTTTTTAATTATCTTGAATCCTCTGAGCGATTTTGGATTCTATGAATTCTTTTGTATTGTATTGTGAATTTTTTGGAAATTTTCTGAATTATTTGAACTGCTCTCAATTTTTTAATTCTCATGAGATCATTGAGTTCTTTTAATGATTTCTAATTATCTTTAAATTATTAGAATACATTTCAAGCTTTTTTAAACTCTCTTAAAACCTTCACAATACACCAATAATTATTTTGAATTTCTACAATTCTTTCGTATTATCTGAATTCTCCTGAATTCTTTTGAGTTCTCTTAAATATTTTGTATCCAACTAGTCTTCTGAATTCTTGTTTAGTTTTCTTAATTCTTTCGATATCTTTGGAATACGCGTTGAATTATTTTGAATTCCTTGAAGTGTTTTGGATTCTGTAGAATTCTACAGGATTCAAAGTATTCGAAGAAAGTTAAAGTAATTGAACGTGTATTCTAAAGATTTTAAGTGAATTAAAAATGTTCAAAAGAAGGAGTTCAAACTAACTCAAGGTGTATTCTAATGATTTCAAGATAATTAAAAATCTTTTTTAAAACATCCAGTGATATCGTGAGAATTCGACAAATTCTGAGTAGTTTGAAGAGTTCATAAAATTTCGAAACAATTCAGAGAATTCAGAAGAATTTAGAAAACTTAGAAGAATTCAGAAAATTCCGAAGAATTCACAGATTTAAAAAGAATTTACAGAATTCAAAATAAATTTAGATAATTTTAAAAGATGTAGATAATACAAAAGAATTCATAGAATTTAAAATATGTCACAGAATTCAAAAGAATTCAGACAATTCAAACATTATCAGAGAATTCAGAATAATTCAGGAGAGTTCACAGAATAGAAAAGCTTTGCAGAAATTCAGATCAATTCATGGTGTTTTATGAAGATTTCAAGAGAATTAAGAGAAGAAACTTTAAAATTTCTGTAGAATTCGTGTGAATTCTACAGAATCAACAATATTCAAAGAAAGTTAAAATAAATGAACGTGTATTCTAATGATTTCAAGATAATTAAAGACATTTTAAAAATTCTGTGATACCGTGAATTGAAAAAAATGCAAAACACTTCAGAGACTTCAGAAAAATTTAAAACAATTCAGAGAATTCAAAATAAATCAGGGAATTCAAAGAATTTGGAAGAATTAAAAGAATTCGGAAGAAATCAAAGAATAGTGTAAGAATGGATAGAATTGAGAACAATTCAAAGAATTAAGAAGAATTTAGAAAATTTGGAAGAATTCACAGAGTGCGAAAGAATACACAAACTTCAAAAGAATTTGCAGAATTCAAACAAAAAAATTTGAGTATTTAAAATGAATTTAGAGAATACAACAGAATTCCAAAGATTTCAGAGAATTTAAAAGAGTTCAGAGAATTTAAAAGAATTCAGACAAATGAGAAGAATTCAGAGAATTTGGAAGAATTCAGAGAATAGCGAAAGAATTCAGAGAATTAAGAAGAATTTACAGAACTCAGAAGAATTCACAGAGTGCAAAAGAATTCACAAACTTCAAAAGCATTCACAGAATTAAAAAAAAAATTATAGAAGTTCAAACGAATTTAGAGAATACAAAAGAATTCATAGAATTCAAAAGATTTCAGAGAATTTGAAAGAGTTCAGGGAATTCAACGAATTCAGACAATTGAGAAGAATTCAGGAAATTCAGAAGAATTCAGAGAATTGAGTAGATTTCAGAGAATACAGAAGACTTGGAGAAATTTAAAATAATTTATGGTGTACTGTAAAGGTTTCAAGATAATTGCAAAAAACTTCAAAAGAATTCAAAGGACCACAAGTGTAAAAATAGTACAATGACTCATCTTTTGGCCTAAAATAGCGATGACCTAACCTTGCACTATTCTTAAGTATAGTATTAATTTTGCTTCAAGACAGAGAGGTATTGCTTTTAATTCAAAATTTCTTACTTTGTTGCCATCCTATAACATTTATATAACTTTATTCTGCCTTATTCATAATATTACGTTAAACCGCAAACTAATTTGAATTCTCCCGCTAAATCTGCCATCTTTAGTCATGCGTGATAGAATTTTAGTTCCCAAATTTTGCACGCTATTACAGTACACTGTAAAAAATGTCCTCGAAATTTGAAATATTCTGTCGTGGAAAATTACACTGATGCATAAAATACGCCGCGACAGCGCATGTAATTACGAATGGATCTGACCAGCCGGATTCCTAGCTCCCCCCACCATCCCTCCATTACTTTGAACAGCGCGTCAAATTAAATAGCAGTCACAAGTAGAAAACATACATTTAATTGAAGATTTAAGCAACGCAGAATATATATATAGAGAGAGAGATGGATAAAATTACATAACTGGAAAATTTAATAAAATTTTTTGCGCATAATCCAATATTAAGATAAAGATTATTCACTGCCTGAATTTTCTCAGAAATTGACTCTTAGCAAGAGATGAATTTTGATCTAGAACCTAATTAAATAGTAATGTGTAACAAAATGAAGTAAAGGTAGCTGTAATATTTCAAGATAATAATATTATTAGGAAGATCAATGTTTTTAAACTTTATAATATGGTGATCAACTGGAAAGAAAAAATGGCAAATTATTCTACTTACCGATAATACATAGGCTTTAACTATTAATTCGAAATTTTATGAAATTCGAAATAAATATAAAAATGCATACATATAGCAAAAAATATATGTTTTTATTAAATTAAAAAAAAAATTTGCGTTCCTAACCTTACTTTCTTCTGGATCTTATTTCGCTGAAGCATACCAAAAAAATCCTCGCAGGCAATTTAATGACATATAACCATAAGCTTCAGACCCCAGATATTGACATTATATTGTTTCAGTCATAAATATAAGTACTTAATTCGCATAATTTTGAATTATGATTAGTTTCCCATTTGTCGCGTCTACAATTTATAATCCATATTGACAGTCTTTCTCTTTGTCCTAGTGGAAAACGATAAAGTTTAATCCATCTTTCCTAACACTAACCTCTACCTGTGACTTCCTTATGTCAGATAAGTATCATTTATTAAATTTAATTAGTAATCTCGATTTCCCAAGAGCTGATAACTCTGTGTAAAATTACTTATTTTATTTTTCAGAATAATTGACGATTTCCAGGACCGGTAATAAAATATCCTGAAGGAAAAAATACAAGATTGAAAGATTCCATTCGCACCAAAACTTGCCAAGGCTCCAGTGCAAAATTGATATAATAGTGCGATGATTTCTCTTAAATTTGAAATAATTCGAAGAGATTAGATAATGAAACGACAGTGTTGAAGTTTCAATAGGATTAGCACTACTAATTACACCGAACGCAAGATTTTAAGCCAAGGAAATCATTGACCAAATTAACTTCGGGGTAAGTTCCCTATTCATAATATTTACTTATCAAATCAATCAAAATCCAATGCAACATCAACCTATGACATTGTGGCAAAGTTACTTCACAACTAGAATTTATTAGGGGCAATATCAAAATTTAATTTGGCATAACAATTAATAATAACTCTACATAAATATGTTCTGAAATGATTGCAAAGTGAAGTAGACATGTTAATCAATTTATATATATTTTATTCACAAAATATTAATTTCGAACAACAAATAAAGAGCTTTTTTATCAAGTCGTATTCTTTAAACCCAGCATATCCTTTCAAATTATTATAGTACAGCCAAGGTAAAACTGATTAATTATTATTGATTTAATTTATAGTAACGAGGTGAAAATCCAAACACATATCAGGCGATGAGATGCCAATATTGCCTCCACAATTAAGGCAATTTAAGTATATTTAATTAATAATTTCCCAAATTAATCAATCATTTATCTTAATATTATAATAAATTCACAAAAATTCATATATAGAAAATAGTTAAATCTCATAAAACTTTCCTTAACTTATAAGAGTTCAATAATTAAAATTACTTCACATAATTTTAGACTTTTACCAAATAATAGCTATTTTCTATAAAATAAAATTATTGATACTTAAATTATTTATCTGACTTTAATAAAATAACCATACATTTATCTAACAAAATAAAAAAAATCATACCAGAAGTCACCACAATTTTAACATAGTAACTTAAAAATATAAATCTCAATTCTAATTATAATAAAAGGATATTTACGTTAAATATTTACATTCAAGTAGAATGTAAATATAAAGTAGTATATATAAAGGAGTATGTAAAGTAGTACTTATGTAGAATAAATTAATTTTAGGAAATCACTGAATTTAAATCTTCACCCCGTCGAATTATATATATGTCAATTAGAATAAGATATCTATATTTTACATTTTGATTTTTCAAAACGCAAATGTTTCATTCCAAATTGCTCAAAAACTCCTGCAAAATTAATCCCATACACACAACAACTAAATTAATACATATATTTTATCCTATATTAATTCTTGTTATAATTACTATCTCAATTCTTCCATACAAGGATTGACGGTAGCGAAAGGCACATTTGATCTTTCTTTTGGTGCGTGGGCCTCACGCCGTTTTACAACCCCGACTTATGCGGTAGGAACCCACAGGAAACCCACAAAAAATTGGGGGCAGGTTGCAGCATTTCCTATAACAATATTTATTCATCCATTCACTCATGCATGTTATACCAGTCTAATAATTTATTTTGCAAAAATTTCCAACAATTTTAGAAATTTAAATGTTTCAAGCAAGATCCAACCCAGTGTGAACAACCCCATCATCGTTCTGTGCAATCACTTCACCATTTCATTCCATTCACCTCCCCGTTTTAGAATAAAGAAAATTAAAATTTTCTCTTATTCCAAAACCTCCACGCTGACCCCACAATTACTTATCTACAGGGTGTGCCGCTAATTTTCATTTATCCAAGTGGACAATTTTTGACTTATTGGGTCCTATTCTAATTTGAGCATTCCGAGTTCCCAATAAATTTTCTATCACAAATGGACCATCAAATAATGGATCGAATTTTGTATCATGTCTATTTTCTTTTTTTAAATAGACAAGAGCTCCCACCTTAAAATGTTTAGGGTTCGCTTTCAAATCATAATGTCTTTTTTATCTTTCCTTGACATTTTGAAGTCTCCCATTAGCCCTAGATTGGATATTACAGTCAACTTTCTTTTATTCTACTAGCCTTGAAACGTATCCGTTCCGTTATTCTAAGTCTGGAGGGGCCCCCAACTCTACCGCGAGTGGGCAGATTCCTTTTATCAAGCGACTTTCATTGGCTGCCCCGTTCTTGTATCGATGGGTCGCCTGTATACAACTTTTTCAACTGAAAAGCGCGGGAGATTTGAAATCAATAATACTTGTAATACAAATAAATACACTCAACATTCCTAGAACTGCTGGCCCATGCAGTTTCTCAGCGCGTAGGGCGAGAGACGGTAAGGTGTCTATAACGCCGTCTTGACTGGCAAAAAGAAATCCCTCAGTCTCCGATCTCAATCCAGCAGACTTGAGAAACAAGTTAGACAAATCCGTCGAAAGCTCTTGTCTACGTATAATAGCGTCGAATTTACCGTGAAGGGGCTTGTCAGTGTTTCTTCTACGATGAAGACACTCCAAACGTGCAGATCAGGATAGGAACGGCCAGCATATTGGTCGCCTGAATATTACTCTTCCCAGATAATTCGTAAGACCAAATTTTTCCGAGAATACGGCGATACCTTATTTGAAGGACCGTTTTTACCACCCGCACATCTTGGGTTTCCGCTTGCGGTATTCCAAGATTTGCATATGTCTCTCCATTACTAAGATGTTGAATGATATGTCGACCTATGAATTGAACAGCCTGACCGTCACGCGATGATGTAGTTTCTAGTCTTCTTCTGAGTAGGTGGACGCAGGTACGCTTGTTCAGTCCAAAGCGCATGCCAATCGCTTTAGAGTATCTATTTACTGCCGCCACAAGAATGCAAGGTCCTCTTTTGAAGAGGCAAAGAGTTTGAAGTCGTCCATATATAAAAGGTGTTTGACCATATTTTCTCTTCTATTCGGCGGGCTACACAGGTATTCAGAGCTATTGCTTCGGAGCACAACATTTGGAGGCAAGAGGGAGATTCAAAAAAGTATCGCATAAGTTCTTTCATACATCTCACTATTCTTGGATGCACTTCCATGCACTCAAGGTATTATCAAATGCCTTACGGTAGTCAATCCAAGCCATGGATAGATAGCGTTGATACTGGTTCGAATCCTGGGTAATACACCTGTCTATTAACAGGTTCTCCTAGAAATCTGCCATCCCTCTCTTGCATCCACGTTGTTCCACTGCTGCACTCCATACTGGATCGATAAATGTTAATATCCTCTATTTGAGGATGCCAGGGAATAGCTTGTAGCTGGTGTTTAAACAAGCTATGGGACTATAGTTCTTTGGACTTGACAAATATCTGGTCTTAGTGATCAGTACCGTGCGTCCTTTCACTAACCACTGCGGGACGGGTTGTTCTACGTTTAAGAAAGTAGTAAATGTACGGGCCAGATGTTGATGCGTTGAAGTGAACTTCTTTCACTAAAAGTTGTGGATTTTATGTGGCCCTGGCGCTAAAAAATTCTTAGTTCTAGCGATAATTTTCTTTACTTCTTCAGCAGTAATTGGTGGACACTTCTCTGGCCGTTGCAACCGTGCCTTTGGCAAAAGTTACGGAAGAGTGATATATCTGAATAATCTTCATTTAGCGGATAAGTATCTCCATACACTTGTTCCCAGAAGATTTTAATCTCTCTTCGACTAGGCGGATTTTATACGACACATGAGGTGTTATGGAACAGACGGGAAGGATCAGTAGAAAATGTGGAATTTTGTTGAATGCTCTTTACCCGCCGTTCAAGGCCCTCTTTAGCTGTCAAAAGAGATCTTATTTTTGCGTTCAGTACAGCTTGATGGTCAACAGTTTACACTTGTTCAGCGTGTGATTTGCTTTCCTTCAGTTGCCTCAGCTTTTGGAGTGAATTTATTATTTGATGTTATGTTTTAGTGGATTTTTGTTCTCCTACTTCTCATGTTGGCATTATCGGCTATCTCCTAAGGTGGTCTTGCTGGAACGCGTGGTATGTTCGCTGGCGGGTTTTGCTCTTCTATATAAAGAGCTTCATATCCGCTTTTGCGCAAAAAGACTACCTGATCTCCTAAACATTGAGGCGTTTTATGAGCATATTCCGGGTGCATATTGACCCATAGTTCATGCAAACTCTGCATGAATCCTCTTCGCGAAGGTGAGCTTAATTGTCAAAAGGTGAGGATGTCCCTTCTGAGTTGGTCCGACCATTTAAAACGATGTTCTCGTGTTTGTCCCGGGCCATCGCCTGTTCGTCATCTCGGTTCGGTCCTATTGCCACTCCCAACCAAACCATGACCTTCATCCGAGAGAGACCTATTGTTGGTGGCACTGCGAGATACTGGTGACGTAACAGTATAATTCGTTCCCTTGGGGAGTTAGTGCAATGCAACGTGGCTGACTGCAAAAGCCGGAGCTCTCGGGCGATAGGGTTGCTACATATTATTGTTTGAGATTGTATGTTGTAAGGATGAGAAAAGGATGCATAGAGGAAGTGTAGACTAAAAATAGTATTTTAAATAATGAAAGTGACAGACTAAGTGCATAACCAAACGTAATTTATTCCAGAAGGAAAATATTTAACAAATCACAGTTGAAGAATTATTTTGTATAGAAAAATTGTAACAGGTTCGTAAAGCTTGTCTAAAAATTTACGTACTGCTGGTGTAACGGTAACATTTTCTATTTCGACTCCGCCAAAAACGTTTGCAAACCATTTTCCTTAATGTGCGATTCAAGCCTCATCTTTAAGAAAAAAGCTAATTTAATGTCCCCTTTCAAATTCATAATTTTAGCAAAGTTTTTTTATGTAAATTTGAAAGTGCGTTCGTACAAACAAAATGTCGCTGGTTTACCGAGCAAGGCTTATTAAACTAGTCACAGGTGTCAACTGAAAAATTCCGCGTGTATTCCGCTCATGAAAATAGAAATTTAGAACTAGAGAAAGATATGTATTATTCTACTATAATATATACTAATTTAATAGTTGCATCAAAAATTGTCTATTATATATAATCCAGAAATTCTAAAAACTCTTTCTACTATTTGACTTGCTTCGAAAATAAAGTGAATAACCTTAAAGATACACACTTCTTAATACATTGATAATTTAATGTACTGTTTAATAATTAATTTTATTCAATGTGTAATTATTTTTGAATAATACTTCCAATTACATATTTGTATTATTTGATAACAAATAATAATAATGAAAATATCTGATTATAGGAATGTAGCGACCCCATTGCCCGAGAGCTCCGCCTCTTGCAGTCAGCCACATTTCATTGGGCTAACTCCCCAACGCAGCAAATTATTCAGTTACGTCACTAGTATCGCGCAGTGCCACCCACAATAGGTCTCTCTCGGATGGAGCCCATGGTTCAGTTGGGAGTGGCAATAGGACCGAACCGAGGCGACGACCAGGCAATTGCCCCGGACAAGCGCGAGAAGAGGATTCATGCAGAGGTTACATGAACGTTAATTTCATATGCACCAGGAATATGCTCATAAAACGCCTCCGTATTTAAGAGATCAGGTATCCTTTTTGCGCAAAAATAGATATAAAGCTCTTTATCGCCAAGAAGAAGTCATTTGTTAGCCAACTCAACAAGATTCCGGCTTGCCAGCATCAGACTCCTTCCATTGCGAACTGGATGCAAAAGGCTGTTCTTCTGGGATCACTTCATCTGGTCCATCAACACTGTTCCTCATAACATTCTACAAAGATCGGTAGCTCTAAAAAAGTACCAGAGGTGAAACCTTCGTCTCCAACTGTCCCGTCTGCCGCGTAAGGTCATCCGCGACTAGAGACCTGACTCCAAGAAACACTGTTGAACAATGCTGTCTCGCGTAAATTTCCCGCTCTTGCTTACCTTCTAGGACAGAAGAAGCAGAAGTGGATGACGTACACGTTCCAGTTGCCCCACTGCGCAAGTCTACAGCACATCATGATCCACTGCGCATGCCTACGAGCCACCATGATCAACTGCACATGCCGATAACCTACCAAGGATTACTGCGCATATATTTTTGGCTTAACTGGAGCTAATCTCCTCAGGTGTCTAGAGAGAAAAATGTCATACACTCTAAAAATTGGCCCTTTCCGAATCCACACATAGTGATATTTGAACCCCAATTACACCACAAAAACCTCATTTTTTACAGTTGTGGTCATTAAGACTTTTGATCACCATGACATGAACTACATTTTCCCTCAATTACAAACAGATTAGCCGAAAGCCAATTTCTGTAGAAATTCTGCGGGGTTCTTAGTGCAGAGTACATATATCTTTTTAAAATCTGAAATCTGGTAAGAAATGTATCCTGTGGACGAATTTATCTGCAAAAATTCATTTTTGGACCACTGCGGACCATTACGCCAAGCCAGGGAGAGACATGCACGCTGTAGCCTAAATTAAATAATGCATATCTCGGCAACCAAAAGAGGCTAAATAGTACATTGTGTATCGAGGGCGGAAACAAGGTAAAAATGCCGTTCGCCTTTGATACATACGATACTTCCTGTCCTACGCTCCTTCAAAACAAGCATGTGAAGCAGATAGAGGATGCTTGGTGTACTTGACAATTTTAGATTATAAGTGAAAGGAAGAAATAGCTACGACGACTTAAAAGTCAGATTTGAGTACATATTTTTACCTGTGGAGTGGAATATATCACAGACTTTTTTTCACCCTTTGCATTGCTCTCGTGTAAGTTCATACAGAAAAAGATTTGCACGGGCGAACAATGCATGTAATCGCGTTGCAAGTGATAAGCACCAAGCGCTCGGGTGATGCGGTAAGTGTTGAGGCAATGCGCAAAGTGTTCATATGATTGCATGTTATCGAGCTTCAAACACGAAATTCGATTTCTATTATCAAGAGGCGTTTGGTTATCTGAATTGATGATAAAAATAGCTATTTCACAAACGGATGACAAACGGATACCCAGCGTTCCAATTTGGTACTGATCAATCAGTTTATGTTAAGCACTCTAAAGCACCTTTTACAGAATTCTCCTTTTGTGCCAACGCTTCCATCCTACCTTCAAGGCTAAAAGTTTAATAAAAGCACTCAGACAACAAAATAAACTCCCAGCATTGATGTTTGGCTTTGATTCGCCAGTTTTAATCAAGCAGTCTAAAACAACTTATAAGAAATGCTTATCTTGTTCTAACGGTCCCACTTCAACTTCAACGCTAAGCGTTTGAGAAAGCATCCAGACAACTAAATCAACTCCCGGTGGTTCTGCTTGACTCGGATTAGCCAGTTTGGGGCAAGTAGTCTAAAACACCTTATACAGAATACTTATCTCGTTCTTACGCTTCCATTGTAACTTCAACGCTAGGCGTTTAAGAAATCACCCAGACAGCAAAATCAACTCCCGGCGTTTCTGTTTGGTGCTGATCAGCCACTTCACGTCCGCAATAATCATTTGATTATGAAAACAGCACAGCTGGGGGTTGATTTTGTGATCTACGTACGTTCTTACCCTTTTACGCTTAGCGGGGAAGTTAATTCGAAGCGTTGGAACGACATAAGCATTCCTCATAAAGTGTTATAGACTGCTAGACTTACACTGGCGAATCAAGGCCAAACAGCAACGCTGGGAGTTTATTATGTTGTCTGAGTGCTTTTCTTAAACGCTCAGCGTTGAAGGTAGGATGGAGGCGTTGGCACGAAAGGTGAATTCTGTATGAAGTACTTTAGAGTGCTTGACATAAACTGGTTGATCAGTGCCCAATGGCAACGCTAGGTATCGATTATTTTGTGTGGCCATTCAACTTAAGCTCTTTGCGACGAACTTGGGATGCAATCAATCTTTCAATCGCAAGTAGCATTCATCATGAATTTGTGAGTTAGCTATTTGTATCATGGATTTAGACAACCAAACGTCTCTTGATAATACAAGTCGAATTCAGTGTTTGAATCTCGGTAACTTGCAATTATATGAACGCTTTGTGCGTTGCCTGAGCGCTTAGCGTATCGCTCGAACGCTTAGCGCCTCGCTAGAATGCTTAGCACTTATCACTTCCAACGCGATTACATCGCATTGTTCGTCTATGCCATTCTTTTTCTGTAAAAGCTCGCACGAGAGCAATGCAAAGGGTGTAAAAAAAAGTCTGTGATATATTCCACTCCACAGGTAGAAATATGTACCAAAATCTGACTTTTAAATCATCGTAGCCCAAAAACTGTTCATAATTTGAGTTTTTGCCATTAGGATTTTTTGATCAGGACAGCATAAACTAAACAATATCAAAATCTTTGAAAATTCTACCAGGACCTTTTTTACTATGTATTTGGTACAGGGTCCTTTCCAATTTTTTTTTTTCATTAATAATCACGCTTGACTTTCCAATTGACTTTTCAGCAACGATCTGAAATGGATTATAGATGCCACGCTTAGACGCATGCGCCACGCTCGAAACCACTCGAAACTCATGTTCGCCCGGTGCAGCGTGGTACAGTATATGTGTAGCGGGCGTAAGGGTTCGTATCAGTAGCGGGCGTGAGGTATCATTTCGGCCCGGTGGCGGAGTGCGCATGTGCGAACGTCACTGGGCTGAAATCGGCCACTTTACGCCTGTTTCACGTGCACACAATGACGCGTTTTCAAGGAGGGTCGGAAAAAAAAGTTTTCTTTTTCAACGTGCATGATAAACGTGACTTCCGTGCCTGTAGAGCCGGCGAAAAGTGTGGACTGGCTGCCTAACGCCGGTGACGCATGCGCACTTCGATAGTGCCCGTATCAAAACGTATCAGCGAGCGGGAATGTGTAATTGCTGATACGGGCAGGAATAGGCTTGCCGACTGCTTAACGTTGCAAACTTCATTGCTTCAAAACTCCATAACAGACATTTGTACTCGTCTGGGCATGTTCTGTTCGAGCCCCTAGGCTATTATCTAATTTAAAAGATATTCTTTCACGATAAATCGATATTCGTTCAATTGAAGAAAAAAAAATTATTTCACACTATAAGTAAATATAATTGTTGCAACGAAATAATGACCTAAATTGAAGAAATATTTATTTAAGATAAATGAATAGTCATTAGGTTAAACAAATATTTATTGCATTTTAACAATTATCATATTCAACATAATGGGAAAATTGTTTAAATGTGAAAAATATATTCTTTCAATAATAATGTATATTCATTAAATTAAAAAAAAAATGTATTGCATGCTGGAAGTTGACATAATCATTGCAACGAAATAATGAATTGAAATGAAGAAATATTCTTCCGAGATAAAGGAATGTGACATTCAATTCAACAAATATTTACTGCATTCTAACAATTATCATACTCAACACAACGCAAACATTATTCAAATGCAAAAATATTCTTTTAATATAAATGTATATTCATGAAACTAGAAAATATTTATTCCATGCCAGAAATCGACATAATCCCCTCTATGGTGTAATTATTATTATTTAAAGCATTATTATTATTATATCATTAAGCCGTTTCCCTTTCGGGGTAGGCGTGAATTGCTCGGTGGTAAAGTAGTGTATTGTATAGTTGAAAATTCCAAATTTTTTTACAAAAGTAATCATTTTTGGTTTAAAATTGAATTATTTTAGTAAAGAATTACCTTTCTGTTAAAAATTCATATTTTGGTGTTGAAAATTCAACTAAAATTTTTCTTCATTGCAAATTTAACATTTTTTTCAAAATTCTCCTTTTGGTTCGAAAATTCATCCGTTTTGATAGAAATTTAATATTTTTTGGATAAAAATGCAATTATATGGTTGAAAATTAATTTTCGTTTAATAAGGATTCAATCATTTTGTTGGAAATTCGTTTTTTTTTTTGACGAAGTCGACTGTTTTTTATTTAAAATAAAAGTATTTTTCGTGACACTTATCTACTACTGCATATTGGTTCAAAATTTTTTATTTTTTTTTACAAAATTGAATTACTGAGTTGAAGATTAAACCTCCCTGTTAAAAAATCATTTTTTATTTGAAAATTTATCTCTTTGATTGAAAATTTGTTTATAGTTTGGGTTGAAAGTTAATTTTTTGAACTGAAAATTAAACTAGTCCAGATGACGATTCATAATTTTAATTAGAAATTTTTTCCGTTTGTTGAAAGCTTAACTATTTTTCTGAAAATAATCTTTTTTAATTGAAAATTCAACTACGATTGTTTCAACTACTATTGTTGAAATGTTTTTTCTTTCTTGACTGAAAAATCTTTATTCGTTGAAAATTCATCTTTTTGGTTGGAAAATTGATCTCTTATAGTTGAAACTTCAACTTTTTCGTTGAAAATTCAATTATTTTAATGAAAATGCAACTCGTCGCTTGAAAATTAATAGATTTCATTTGAAAATTCCTTTATTTTGCGGTTTAAACACCAGTTTATATATTTTTTGTTGAGAATTCTTTTTTTTTAATTCATCTGCTAAAAAATTAGTGTTTTTCCTTGAAAATTTAACTGTTTGGATGAAAATGCAACTTGTTTTGTTTGAAGATTGATATTTTTTATTAAAAATTCGACTACTTAAGAAGATATATGTATATTATTATAGATTAAATAAAACAAGTACTCACAATTAAACAATTTCCAAATTTAGGGCGCTAACTTTATGTGATGACATTATTGTGCCAAATTTTCAAAGTCCGAAATGTGTAAAAATATTGAAGGAATAATTACTGAATTTCTAAATTATCGAAATTATCAAATTCCCAGGAATAGTAAGTTCGTAAAAAATTGAAGAATTTGTTCCGTAAAAACTTGAAGTGCCGCAAATTCATAAAAAGATCCGAAAAATCTGTGGTCATGAATTTAAAATACAAATTTTTATTTTCTGCGTAGAATTATTATTAATAAATTACACAAGTCAATCTTGAAGGCGTGTAGAAATCAAAAGATTTTTTTTCTGCTTAAAACTAACCTTTTTGTTGAAAAATTAACTGTTTTGTAGAAAATTTGTCTATCTGACTCGAAAATTCACTAGTTTCGTAGAAAATTCAACTATTTGAAAGAAAATTTAACTTTTTGGTAAAAACTTTTTTTTGTAATGAAAATTAATTTTCATAAATGTAAATTTAACTATCCCACTCTTGATTCAAAATTGATCTTTTTTAGTTTACATATCCAACTATTTTGTTGAAAATTGGTTCGTTTGGTTAACTCTTTTTTTAAACTGAAAATTTAATTATTTCGTTAAAAATTACACTGTTTTGTAGAAAATTCAACTATTTCAATCTAGGTTCAAAATTGAGCTTTTTCAGTTTAAATATTTGACTATTTGGTTAGAAATATATTAATTTGCTCAAATTCATCTTTTTTTCTGGATGAATTTAATCTCCTTAGCAGAAAATTAAACTGCTTTTTTGAAAATTAGTTTTCTTGGTTATAACTTTTTTTTACAGACAATATATTTGTTTCGTTGAAAAATCAACTGTTTGGTCAAAAAATACTTTTTTTGTTAAAAATTCTTATTTTTTGGTTAAAAATTAAAGTTTTTTGTAGAAAATTTGTCTTTTCAGCTTTAAAATTCATCAATTTCGTAGAAAATTCAACTATTCGAATGAAAATTTAACTTTTCGTAAAAAGTATTTTTTTTATTAAAAATTAATTTTTTAAATGCAAATATCACTATTGCACTTTTGATTGAAAATATCCAACTATTTGAATAAATGAAAAATCTTTCTTAATGGAAAATTTAATCCTTGCGGAAACTTCATCTTTTTTTTATTTATTTAGTAGAAAATTCAAGTGTTCTGTAAAAAATTCGTGTTCTAGGCTTCTTAATTCAAAATTTGGTAGAAAATTCAAATATTTCACTTTTGGTTCGAAATTGAGCTTTTTTAGTTTGAATATTCAACTATTTAATTAGAAATGTATTTCGTTCACTCAAATTCATCTTTTTTTGCATAAAATTAATCTCCTTAGCAGAAAACTGAACTACTTTGTTGAAAATTAGATTTTTTTGGTTACAATTTTTTTTCCTAACAATGTATTTGTTTTGTTGAAAAATCAACTGTTTGGTCAAAAACTAAATTTTTTGTGAAAAGTTCTTATTTTTGGGTTAGGAATTAAACTGTTTTGTAGACAATTCGTCTTTTTGGCTTGAAAATTCATTAATTTCGTAGAAAAGTCAACTATTTAAAAGAAAATTTAACTTTTTTGTAAGAACACATTTTTTTAAATTAATTTTTATAAATGTAAATTTAACTATTTCACTTTTGATTCAAAATTGATCTCTTTTAGTTTAAATATTCAACTGTTTGGTTAAAAACTTATATAATTTGTTGAAAATTCATCTTAGTCGAAAATTAGTCTTCTTGATTGAAAATGGAACTATTTTGTTGTAAATTAGTTTGTTTGGCTATTTATTTTTTTAACTTAAAATTTAGTTATTTCGTTCAAAATTAACTGTTTCGTGGAAAAATCGTGTCCTTGGCTTATAAATTCAAAATTTGGTAGAAAATTCAACAATTTCACTTTTGGCTCGAAATTGAGCTTTTTAGCTTGAATATTTAACTATTTGGTAAGAAGTGTATTTAATTTGCTAAAATTCATATTTTTTTTGTATAAAATCAATCTCCTCAGTAGAAAATCGAACTACTTTGTTAAAAATTAGTTTCCTTGGTTACATCTTTTTTTACTGAGAATATATTTGTTTCGTTGAAAAATCTACTGTTTGGTAAAAAACTAGACGTTTTGTCCAAAATTCCTATTTTTGGGTGTAAAATTAAACTATTTTGAAGAAAATTTGTCCTTTTGGCTTGAAAATTCATCAATTTTGTAGAAAATTCAACTATTTGAAAGAAAATTTAACTTTTTCGTAAAAAACATCTTCTTTTTATTAAAAATTAATTTTTTCAAATGCAAATTTAACTATTCCACTTTTGATTAAAAATTAATATTTTTTAGTTTAAATAGTCAACCATTTGAATAAAAATGCATGTGATTTGTTGAAAATTTGTCTCGAAAATTCAACATTTTGGAACAAATGTTATTTCTTTGATCAATGAAAAATCTTTCCTAATGGAAAATTTAATCCTTGCTGAAACTTTATCTTTTGTTTATTTATTTAGTAGAAAATTCAACTGTTTTCTAGAAAGCGTATCTTTTTTGTTCAATATAACTCGAATATAACTATTCCCTTTTTGGTTAAAAATTCGTTTCTAGTTTTCGTTTAAAATCTATCTTTTTTAGTTGAAAATTAATTTATTTTGATTAAAATTTATCACTTTTAGTAGAAAATTCATCTTTTGGGTTGAAAATTCAACTATTTAGTGAAAAAATAATTTTTAAAAAAGATTCATCATTTTAGTTAAAAATTAATTTCCTTCATTGAAATATGGTTAAATTTTTTTTTTTCTAGTAGAAAATTAATCTTTTTAAATGAAAATATAACTATTCCATTTTTGCTTGAAAAATTTATTTTTGTTTTCTTTCTTGATTGAAAATTCAACTCTTTGGTTGAAAATTCTCTACTTTGGCTTAAAAATTATTCTATTTTGGATGAGGATTCAACTAATTTCATGAAAATTCCGATTTTTTGTTTTAATTCAACTGTTTCTTTTTCGAAAAGTAAAATATTTTTTAATGGAAATATGAACTAATTAATTTTTGGTTCACAATTCATTTGTTTGTCGTAGATTTGTCACTTTGGTTGAAAATTTAACTATTTTGTTGAGAATTCCTTTTTTCTTGGTTAAAAATTAATTACGGTGCAAAATCTATCTTTTTGAATTGAAAATTCCTGTATTTTGATGAAAATTTATATTTTCTGGTTGAAAATTCAACTATTTAGTTAAAAATTCATATTTTTTGTTGAAGATTCCTAATTTTACTTAAAAATAAATTATTTCTCTAACTGAAAATTGCTCTATTCCATTTTTTGTGCAAAATTGATATTTTTTATAGAAATGTAATTTTCTTGTTCAAAAATTCATCTCTTTGGTTGAAAATGTAATGTTGTTATTGCAAATTTATTTCATTTGGTTGAAAATTAATTTTTTCTGATTATTTAACAATTCATTTTTTGGCTAAAAATTAATTTCTTTGGTTGAAAATTCGTTTTTTTTTGTTGAAAATTTATTTTTATGGCAGAAAATGTAAATATTCTATTTTTGGTTAAAAATTCATTTTTGTGATTTCGTTTTTTAAAATCTATTTTTATGACTGAATATTTAATTACTTTATTTTTGGTGGAAAATTTAGCATTTTTCACTATAAACATCAAGTATTTTGTTAAAAATTTGTCTTATTTGGTAGAAAATACATCTTTTGCATTAAAAACTCAACTATTTTGTTAAAAATTTATTTTTTTGGTTGAAGATTTATTATTTTAGTTGAAAATTCATTTCTCTGGTTGAAAATTGAACTATTTGGTGAAAAACTAGTTTAAAACACTTTTTTATACTGAAAATGTAACTACTTCAATTTTGCTTGAAAATTTATCTTAAATTCTTAATTATACTTATCTTAATAAGAAGGTTTGTTTGCAATGTAGAAATCAGAAAAAGTGAACAATTTGTCGAACCAAATAAAAATATAAAACTTCGTAATTATTATTAAAAAAACTTTATTATCAGAATTCAAAATCTTTTCAAAATACAGAATTCATGAAAACATTATACCGAAACTGCCAAAAGCTTGACTTAAAACTTTGTTAATTCATTTTAACAAAGCTCAACTGTTGAACACAAAACTTCCAAAAAGATTGGAATTCAAATTATCCCAATTTTTCTGCTTTTCCAGATACCTATGTTTCCTGGATCACCTGCATTTCCAAAGATTTCGATATTTTTCTTGAAACTAGTTCACCTTTTCCAGCCTCGTCATCTTTTATTTTACTTCCACCTTCTAAGGACTTGGACCTGAAACAACATTTTTAAATTTAATTTATTTTTTTTTATTTAAAATATCGAAAGCATTGTTGTCGCTTTTCCTCAATGTCAGTTGGGTAATATGAAAAACTCGAAGGAAAGAATTTTGAAACAAAAATGGAAGAATTACATTTTCAGTTAAAATAATTAATTTGCAAGCAATAAAAAAATAATTTGCAACAAAATAGTAAAATTTTAAACCAAAGTGATGAATTTTCGATAAAAAAATTAATTCTCGACAAAAAGTGTAATAATTGATATTTCCACAAAAAAATATTTTAATTTTCAATCAAAAACATTTTAATTAAACCATAAAATATTAATTTTCAACAAATTATTTGAATACTCAACCAAAAAAGACTAATTTTTAAAAGAAATTTTCAACTAAATACATGAATTTTTAACATAATTAAATTTTCAACCAAAAAGATCAAATATCTATCAAAAAAGATAAATTTTCGACAAAAAATCAAATAGTTTAATTTTCAGTTAATAAAATTAATTTTCAATAAGGAAATTTAATTTTCAACCGAAGAAAAGAATTTTCAACCTAAAATGTGAATACAGTCGAACTCGGATTTAACGTCGGTTTTGGGGCTGTCCTTGGACCTGACCTACCCAAAATAAACTGGATTTAGCGGAACTGCGAACGTAAACAGTTCATGTCTTGTCACGCCTTCGTGAACCCCGCACACCCTGCGCAGCTCCTGACAAGCCTACCCGCGGCGCGGCGTCAATTATCGGAATCGGAAAATCCGGGAACGTTGAATCCGAGTTCGACTGTAATTCACCCGGAAGATTAATATTCCATTACAAAAGAAAAAGTTCCAACAAAATTCAGACATTTTCAACCAAATAGCTGAATTCTCAAGGAAAGAAGATAAATGTTAAACCAAATATGGAACAGTTAAATATTCAGTTGAAAAATTAATTTAAAAACAAATTAACAAAATAGATAGATTTTTATGCAAATGAATTAATTTTCGGGTAAAATAATGAATCTGTAATAAAAAAAGATTAATTTTCAACCAAATAGTTAAATTTTTTATAAAAAAAAGACAAATTTTCAACAAATAGATGAATGTTCAACAAAATAGTTATATTTTCAGCTAAGAGAAGAATTTCCAACCAAGAAGATTAAACTATCGAAAAATATCAGTTTTCGACAAAAAATGGAATGGTTACGTTTTTAGTTTCAAAAATTAATGTTTAAACGAAAAAAAAACTAATTTTCTAACGAAAAAAAATTAATTTCAAACCTAAAAGATGAATAAGTCACCAAGAAGATTAATATTCCACCACAAAAGGAAAAGTTTCAAGAAAATACAGAAATTTGCAATAATTAAAATTTTAAGCATAGGAATTAATTTTGATCTAAAATATTGGGACTTCCGTTTCCGGCGTGAAGGTGTTTGGTGGCGGTGATTGTGTGTTACTGAATTTGGTCAATTACAGTGAGATTTGAGGTGAGTTAATAGGCAGAGTGTGAAGGAAGGGTTTTTGGAGTGAATGATTGAATGTTCAAAATAATAGAAGTGAAAAAGTGAGTGATGTTTTGAGCGTTGTGTCAGTTCTGGGGTAGCCTGAGAGGTTAGTCTGTGTGACGTGTGAGCAGGGTGGGGAGACTGGTGCAACCCGATAGGAGAGCCAGGGCAGGATAGGTAGGGAAAAGCACGGATGAAGACAAGGTAGCAGGGTGGGGGTATTAGAGTGGAAACAGAAATTATGAATGTTACGTAGAGCGATATACGAACAATATTAAAATTAGATTGATGGATAGCGGGAACTCTGACTCAATCGAGAGGTTTGTGAATAGGAAGAGGGACAGGGCGGAGAGAGGAAGTAGTGAGAAAATATTTAATAAAGATTTTGGATAGATTTAAAAGATTTCACAAAAATTTCAATTATTTCCCAAAGATTTTGAAAATTTTTCAAAAAAGATTTCAGGTAGATTCCAAAGATTTCACAATGATTTCAATGATTACCCAAAAATTTCGCAAACATTTCAAATATTTAGCAAAGATTTTGGATGGATTTAAAATATTTCGAATCTTTTTTGAAAAATTTTCGAAATCTTTGGGATATGATAGAAATCTTCCATCGGAAATCTTTGTAAAATAATTGAAGTTTTTGTGAAATATTTTTAATCTATCCAAAATCTTTGCTAAATATTGTAAATCTGCGAAATATTTGTAAAATTTTTTGGTAATCATAGAAATCATTGTGAAATCTTCGAAATCTTTGTGAAATCTTGGGGAAATGTTTGAAATCTTTGTAAAATAATTCAAATCTTTGTGAAATATTTTAAATCTTTGAAAAATAATTGAAATATTTCGGGAAATCATTGAAGCCTTCGTAAAATATTTTGAATCTATCCGAAATCTTCACAAAACCTTTGAAATATTTCGGAAATCATTGAAATCTTTGTCAATATGAATGTTATACCTGTATTTATTATTATTAATTATTAACTATTTATTTTTTATTTATTATTTATGTGAAATTTTTACATGCTACAGTATTATTATACTGAAAAAAAGGCTCCGTCGGTCCTGTAATATTCAACCAAACAGTTGTAATTTTTCACCAAAAAGAATAACTTCTTAACAAAATTGCTGGATTTCGAACAAAATAATCAAATCAATTTCCACTTCAGTTTATCGAAAATTCCATGACTTGTCATGTTTCTCCTGAAATTCCCTGACCTGTATCAACCCAGCAACACTATAAAAACACAGGAAGCACCTACAAATCCTTGACCCGATTTCGCAAAAAAAAAAACACATCAAAGTTAAAGGATAAAATCCGCAAAAAACCTAATTACCTTAATATCCGCCTTGTAAAGACTAATAGACCCCCTGCATCCAAATCCACTGTCTTGCTCCGATTTATAATACGACAGAGTTCCATTCTTCAAAACTATAAATCTGCTCTGCCATCCATGAATATAATTCGTCCACTTTGAGAGATTTCCTTGCAATTCTGGCACCACAACACCATCCGAACCTTCCTCGTCGGCATCCTCTGCATCAACTTCAGCTTCCGTGTACTCCACTTCATCGATATTATGCCTCGGAACTTCTGTTTCATTAGCCATTCTTACGTGTCGAGTTGAATAAAAACAAACTCACCACACCCGTTCAAAATTCACGATTTTTATTACTTCAGCTTTAATTCCATGCCAGGTTGTAGTCACTGATATATTGTCACCAGACAATCCAATATTTATATCACAATCGAGCCAACAGGCAAAAACTTGTCGCAAGGTTAACCTCAATCACGTTCAGAACGAGCACAATCTCCACAACCTGATAAACTGCGAGCCATGAAAGCGATGCACTGAGAGTAATCCAATTCAGCAAGATTCACGATAACTTGTATCTCCTATTGCTAATCAATGCTCCACCCACTTGTTACTTATAGTCACTTAATGGAAAATCCTATTTTTCATGTTCCATTATTATCAACGGCATATGTCAGAACACTCGGACGGCTCTTCTTTTCTGATGTAACCAAACACTGATAATTCCAAACACTTTTCTAACGATCGATTTGGGGGTTATGACTGTTTAAATATTACGATTTTTCAAAGATGCACTAAAAACAATTGTTTATCCTCCATTGCACTGCATTTTGCACTAGCGTCTCGTCTCGACTGCGAATGCTTTACTCCTAATTACTCGCTGCAAAATGACTATAAAAAAAGGATGAATCAAAGCAACAAAATCATCTGGGAACCACTTTATACGCATTGAATTACGTCATCGACGGGCTGGCGCAGTTGACAGATAGACAAGACATTATAGAACTTTATATAGAAAAAAAGTAAACTAATGAGGACCCGCGTCACCGCGTGTGATTAAAAATAATTAACGATGCGTCGCTGACTCGCTGCGCAGGCTGCGACTGCGCACACAAAACAAACGAGAAAGGACGAAAATGGACGAGAAAAGACGGATTCGTCTGCATTTCTGAAGTTTGGAATTTTGCGATTTTTCCTTATATAATTATGTCAAAATGTAAAAGAAGATGAGGAGAAGTGCGGATTATCGAAAAATATGAGAAGGTGCAAGGAACTTTAATTATGAAGGACAGGAAAGAGTAAGTTTTGATTTTTGACACTTGACATAACCTCAAATTTTAAGATCTCTGGTCTGTTTCAACGTGAATCTTCAATATTATTATATACTTTGCTCCAAAATATATTGCGTTTAGAGGAAATAGGGAATGTCTTGTTTGTTTGGATTGAAATTTTAATTCTTTTGGTACGATTTTAATATGTTCGTTGTGGAAATTCAACAATTTTTATAGTTTATTGAAAACGTCAAAGTGACACTTGAAACTTGTTTCATTTGTTTGTTGCGTGATAGAAAATATTGAAGTTGATTTACAATTCATCATGTAAGACTAACCGTAAGTAAAATTCTGAATTCAAATTTTATAATTTCAAAGTGAAAATATTTCAAAATGTACAATTCAAAAATCGCGATTGAAATTTTTATAATTTCAAGTCGTCCTTGAAGATGACAACATGAGGGTTTTATTAACATTTTTAATATAAATGGTCGAATTTTTAAACAAAAAAGATTAAACTTCAACCGAAAACAGTTTCATTTTCAACCAAGTTATTGAATATTAAACCAAAAAAACGAAGTTTTAACAAAATAATTGAACCTTCAACCACAACGATGAATTTTCAACAAAGAAGATTCTCTACCCAAAAAGACGAATTTTTTAACAAAAAATGGAATAGTTACTTTTAAGATAAAATTTTTTTCAAGAATATAGTTAAATTTTCAACTAAAGAGCTAAATCTGTCGAAAAACTGAATTTTTTCCAGTGGAGTGAACTTTAAACAAAGTAGTTGATTTTTCAATAAAAAAGATGCACTTTTTGACCAAATAATTAAATTCTCAACCAACCTGTTATACATTTTCAACAATATAAATTAATTTTGAACCAACTAATTGCATTTTCAAATAAAACGGATACATTTTCTGCAAGACAGTTGAATTTTCAAACTGAAAATATGAATTTCTAACAAAAGAAGATTAACTTTCTAGCAAAAGAGATGAATTTTTCAAGCCAAAAAGACCAATTTTCGCCAGAAAAATGAATTTTTAACCCTAAAGTATGACTTTTCAACAAAAAGATAGTTTTCAACCATACAGTTCACTTTCCTACCAAATTTTCGAATCTTCAAGTAAAAAAATATGAATTTTCAACAAAATATATTAATTTTTTAACCAAAAAGATGAATTTTACAACGAGATTAATTTTCAACCATCTAATTCAGTGGATTTTTTACACCAAAAAGACGAATTTTCCGAAAAATAATTGAATTTATAATACGAAAATATGAATTTTCAATAAAGAGTTAATTGTCAACCAAATATTTCAATTTCCTAAATTTTATTTATTTTATTTAATTTCAATTTCTACTAAATCATAAGGTAACTTATGTATTTTACATGGACAATCGCAAGATATATGCCAAAAATAAAGAGAAACTACATCTAGATCTAGACATTGTCAAAGAGTACAATCAAGAGATTGAAATGAAGTTCGGGTTAGAGAAATGCGCGAAGGTTTATTTGAGCGAAGGAAAATTTAACGGCATTCCCGAAGACACTGAGCACGTCGACAGAAGCGCTATAAGATACCTTGGCGCTGAGAAGACCTATACATATCTCGGCCTACCACAGAACCACATTAAGACCGTGACATCTATGAAAGTATACCCTCTGAAGCAGATACGAAGTTCTCATTTGACAGATATGCTCTTTCCACTAATATATATAATACACTGGATACAGGATTTGAAGGAGCGATCTGTGCCTACTTGAAGGCGCCGGAGCCGCCATTTTTATAGATGTTTTGGTTCGGGACTACTCGGGACAGATCGGAATATCCAGCAGATTCTAATATAGTATGGAAGAGAATTTCAAAATATTATTAAAAGTCATATAAAATTTGGTCTATTTTCAATCATTGAATGGACTAAAACTGGAAACTTAATAAAATTGGACAAAAAGTAATTACATCAATAGAAAAAATCAAAGAGTACAAAAAAATTAAGCCGATGGGATTTGAAATTATTGGAATGCACATTTTGTAAATGCGTGGCTTAGAATTTTTTTTTTGTCGAAAGGTGGAATAGAACATCAAAGTCTTTAAAAGTGAAGAATATAATAAACGTAATATCTTAAACATCTGTATACACTAGAATTCTGAAACACTAATTGGAACCTTTAAAGGCTACATATTTGTACAAAATAATTTTTCTGCAGATAACAAAAAGTGATGTGAAATTTCAAAGATGACTAATGGATATAAAAATGACAAAATTAATATAAATCATAAAATGAAAATCATTATGATGGTCTTACATGAGTTTTCATACTTTATAATAATTAAAACGAGCAAGAGGAATAAATCTCGTGTAGCATGTGTGTAAGTTAAATAATTAGTAATATTACTATTATGCCAATAATATTATGCAATTTATGAATATAAACTTTAAATCAATGTTCGATCAAAATTAAAATAGAAAAAAGTATAAGTTAGAAATAATAGGGTGGTCCAAAAAACGCTTTTCGAGCAACAGCGCAAGACCCCCCCCCACCCAAGTTTCCATTTCCGGTGGAAGAAAATCCGTAATTGTCATTTTTGAAATTCGAATATTAATATGTGCCACTGGGCACTCCAAAATTCTATTAAATTACCATGGGCAAATTTTGGATTTTTGAAAAATTGAACTCATACTAGTGGTCAATGCAAATATCCCCCATGACTTTTTAAACAATTTGTAAATCAGAGATGTCCACTTTTTTGTCAAATTGGTAATCTGTGCTACTTTTTGTTGAATAATCACATAATTTTGATACATATATTTTGATGTTTAACCATTTTTTATTTGCTTCAACAATTTTTATTTGCACAAGCAGTTTTCTTTCGAAAATTAAAAATAATATTATAAAATGGATCACTTGCAATTATTTTTCTGACTGTATAGTGTACGGAAAGAATATATTAACCATTTTTAACATTTTTCAAACAAACTGAATTTGTTCAAGCAATTATTTGTTTCCAAAAATGTTTTAAAAATTGTATTTTATGAATTAAACATTATATTAAATGATTATGACGAGTAGTAAATTCTGCTAAAAGCTTCATGTCATTGTTTGAACAATTAGTTATAGGTTTTTTCTTCAAATTTTCATCAAATTGAGTATAGTTGATTCACATCTTTCTTGGCGTACTATTAAATAAATTATTAAAGTCATAATAAAATTTAAATGATAAAAGTATATTTATTATTGCATTCTATTGCTGTCTTTTAGGTAATTTATAATAATTAAAATGATTAAAACATTACTTTAGCTGACTTTGAACAATTGGAACAATTCAATTATAAACATTTGAATAATAAAAAGCATAATACAAGTCAGTTTTGAAATTTTCTTTATTCCTTTAAAGATCGGCAGTGTGAATAGAATAAAAGATTATCCTTTCCTAAATATGTTTTGCCGATTTTCGTTTTAGCTTTATACGATTATTAATAAGACTGTTTCAAATTATTCCTTCAATTCACACATGCAGCGCTGAACTTGTTTTAAATTTGTGGCTTGTAGATCTTTTGAAAATGGAGGTCATCGTTTAAAAAAATTATATTTGTTTGAACAATAAAAAATTGGTAATGTATTCTTTCTATACACTATGCAGTCGGATAAATAATTGCGTGTATTTTATTTTATATCCTTCTTAGAAAGTTATCGGAAAAAACTGCTAGAGAAAAATTAAAAGTGGTTTAAACAAATAGAAATTTGGTGAAAATTAGAAGAAATGTATCAAAATTGTGTAATTTTTGAGCAAAAAGTCGCATAGGATACCAATTTGAGAAAAAACTAGACATCTCTGGCTCAATTTATAAAAATTTTCAGAGCAAATAATAATTCATTGTTCAAATACTCACATGTTTTAAAAAAAATGGACTACTCCAAACAAATACCCACTATTACATTTCATTAAAAAAATACGATTATTTTTTTACATTTTTTGGGAATAAATAATTGAGTAAATAAGTTAAATTTATTGAAACAATGAAAGATTGTTTGAAAATTCATGGGAGATATGTGTGTTAATATTTGAATTTCGCAAAAAAAAATACGGATTTTCTTTCTCCAGAAATGAAAAACTTGGGGGTCTTGCCCTCCAGAGCGAAAAAAATTGTGCGGTTCTTTACATTCAAGTGAAGAAGATTTTCTCCCATTATAAATGTCCTCTTGACAATACATATTTTTACCTTATATATTTATACCTTTTTCTATGATCATTTTTATTAAACATTAATTCAAAGTTTTTATTCATGAATTGCATAATATTACTGCCATAATAATAATAATATTATTAATTATCCAACTTACATACATGCTACACGAGTTTTATTTTGTTTACTCTTTGTAATTATTGCGAAGTATGAAAACTCATGCAGGACCTTCATAATGATTTTTATTTTATAATTTATATTCATTTTGTAATTATAATATCCATTAGTCATCTTCACAATTTCACACCACTTTTTTTTCTGCAGAAAATTTTTTTGGTACAAACTTCTAGCCTTCAAAGGTTCCAATAAGTGGTTCCACAATTCTAATGTATACAGATTCGTAGGATAATACAATTATTATATTGTTCACTTGTAAAAACATCAAAGTTTAACAGAAAAATAAATTCTAAATCACGTGATTTCAAAATGTGCATTCCACAAATTTTAAATTCCATCGGCTTTTCTTGTTTTTATACTCTTCAATTATTTTTATTGATGTAATTACTTTTTATCAAATTTTATTTAGTTTCCAGTTTCAGCTTATTCACTCATTAACAATAAACTAAATTTTACGTGAATTTGATTATTATTTGTAGGTTCTCTTCTATTCTACCTTCAAATCTCCCGCATATACCGAGTGGTCCCAAGCCAAAACATCCATAAAAAATGGCGGCTCACTCATATGGTTCCAGCCAAGGATTGAGGAGGTTATACGGCCTTTATCTAAAGACGGATTTTACGTTTATAAATTCTTTTAAATAAAATTAATGTAGATAACATATTGAATTCAATACGAAACACTTTAAATTCCTAAGATATCAAGCTGAAATATATTGAATTTTCAACATAGTAGTTGAATTTTCAAGCAACAAATATTTTCTGCCCAAAGAGATGAATTTTCAACACAAAAAGACAAATTTTCAACAAAAAAATTGATTTTCAACCAAACAGTTGCATTAACAATCAAATTGATGAACTTTCCAGTAAAAGAGACGAGCTTTACAAAAAATAGATCAAGATTTAACCAAATGGTAAAATTTTCAATCCAAAAAGATAAATTTTTAACAACATAGTTCAATTTTCGACCAAAAATGATGACTTTAACAAAATAGTTAAATTTTGCAAATATGAATTAGGTTTTTAACAAAATAGTTAAATTTTGCAAATATAATTAGGTTTTTAAAAAAATAATTGAATTTATAACCAAATATTTCAATTTAAAAAAAAAATTAAAACTCAATCAAATATTTGAATATTCAATACGAAAAGAAAACAAAAGAGTACATTTTTTAAGATAAAAAGTCGAACGTTTTAAAAAACAATGTTCTTTTAAATCGGAAAAAATGAATTTTTTGACAAGAAAGTTATATCCAAACAAGAAAAATAAATTTTTAACAAGACAGTTTAATTCTCAACTAAAAAGTTGACCTTTCAACAAAAAAGAATATTTTTTTACCAAAAAGACGACTTTTTAACAAAAGATATGAATTTTCTACCAAATAGTAGAATTTTCAACCAAAAAGTTGAATTTTCAACAAACAAGATTAACTTTCTACCCAAAAATACGACTTTTCAAAAAAATACATGAATTTTCTACCAAATAGTTGATTTTTTAACTCTTACAATATACAGTATAAAGTTACAACCAAAAATGGAATAGTCAAAGTTTCAGATGAAAACGGTGATAAAAAAATAACTATGAACAAAAAGAACGAATTTTCAACAAAAGTGATCAATTTTTAACCAAAAATATTCATTTTCGACCAAGAAGATTAATGTTCTATCAAAAAAGACGAATTTCCAACTTATCCAATATACAGGATAAAGTTTTAACCTAACATAGAATAGTTAAATTGGTAGATAAAAAAATCAATTTTAGCAAAAAAAAATTAATTTTCAATAAATATGTTAAATTTTCAACCAAAAAGATGAATTTTCCACCAAGAAGACGAATTTTCTGCCGAAATAGATAAATTTTGAAAAAAATACATACATTTTTTACACAAATATTCAAATTTAAAGCCAAACAGACGAATTATATACAAAAAGTTTAATTTTCAACCAAACTGTTCAATTTTCTACTAAATTGTGAAATTTTCAAGCTAAAAAAATGATTTTTCTACAAAACGGTAGATTTTTTAACGTAAAAGTTCATTTCAAAACAAATAGTTGAATTTTCAACTATAATTATGAAGACTTATTAAAAAAATTATTTTTTTTTTACAAAGCAGTTCATTGTTTAGTCAAATAATCGACTTTTCAATAAAAAAAGGTGAATTCTCAACGAAGCATGTAACAGTTGATATTTCAACCAAACAATTGCATTTTTAACCAAAAAGGATACATTTTCAACCTAGAAGATTAAATTTCTGCCCAAAAGGACGAATTTTCTACCAAATACATGAATTTTCAACCAAAAACTTGAATTTTGAACTAAAAAAGGTAATTTTTTTAAGTTTTAACCATATAGTTAAATTTTTAACTGAAAAAGATACATTTTTAACCGAAAATAGAATAGTTTAATTGTCAGTTTAAAAAATAGATTGTCAAGCAAACATGAAACGAATTTTCATCAAAATAGTTAAGTCTTCAACCATGGACATGAACCTCCAACTAAAAAAATTAATTTTGAACAAAGTAGTTGACCTTTTGATAAAAAGATGAATTTTCAATAATATAATTGCATTTCCAACAGAATAATTAAATTTTCAACCAAATCATAGAATTTTTAACCAATCGAGATGAATTCCGAACAAAAAATATAATAGTATCCTTTTCAATAAAAAAAGAACTGTTACCCAAAAATATAGTTGGATTTTCTTACTTCCAAATGTTACCTAAGTGCGTAACGTTATTTCAATTTATACCCCCCCCCTCCTGTTACCAATCTTAGTTTTTACCCCCCTCAAACTGGTAACGTAGTTTATGGAAAGTACCGCCAGGCCACTCTTTCTTTTTGGACTACACCACTGCATGTAACATATTTATTTAACTGCAATGTAACAATCAAATAAATAATGGTTTTGAAAATTAATTATTCAGAAAAGTTTTTAAAAACATGAATTTATTATTTAAAAATTTTAAATATACCTGAAAAGGTGATCCAGCTCGTTGCATTGCGACACTAACGTATTCATAAAGGAACGCTCCTCCGTTGCTAAATACATGGAAGAAAATCGGATGCGCTCCAAGACTTTTGTCCATTATTACTTGAATTAATCTTTTTCCAATGTAAGGCATTTTGTCCCTCCTTAAAAATAAACAATCCGCCGGTGCCGTGTAACGTAGTGTGATGCAACTGTAAAAAAAAATTATTAAATAAAATCTGCATAATCGATATATAACATTTACATAATCGATATGTAACATTCATGTAAAATTATTCAATAATCATATAAACTCAACTCCCGATATAAGACCGGTTGCGGACACGGCTTGCCTTGGCCTTGATCCTGAATCGGGAAAATTCGAATGTAAACAGGCAAGGCCGCATGAATTATTTCTGTTGGATTTGAGCGCATGACGCAACCTGATGTAACTAACGTGCGGAGAAAATGGCCCTCAAGCTGTTTTTCACGCCTGACTGAGCACATTCTCTCTTTCGGCCCCGCGGCTCCTTTCATCGCGAAACCGCGAAGGCCATCAGTTATAGGAATATCGTAAGCCGGGGTGTCTTATGTCAGGAGTGAAGTGTAAAAGTGAATCATTGCATAACATCTATATATGGTTCGTCCCAAAACTACGTCACACTATTTTGAAAACTTTTCCCACCCCTGCCCTTCTTCATCACAGTTCATCACCCAAAGTTTTCATTTAATACTCGCTTCAAATAAAACACAAAAGATACAAAAGTAATATTTTAACATTCTTCACAGCCCAAAATACTCTCAAAACAGGGGAAATAGGGTGATTTTTCACGAAAATAGGGAAATAATAGGGGAATCTATTAGTTTAAACAAAAAATTAAGTTTAGACCAAACAGTTGAGTTTACAACCAAATGGTCGAATTTTCAAAAAAAAAATTATCTTCAACCACAAAGAGTTGCATTTTTAACCAAATAGTCGAATCTTTAAGCCGAAAAGATGAATTTTCAGTCCAAAAAGACGAATATTGAACGAAATAGAAAAATTTCCAAAAAAATAAGTAAATTTTCAACGAAATAGTTTAATCTGTTACCATGTGCTTGATTTTTCAACCCACAAAGATAGACCTAATATAGATAATAAGACCTAAAATATATATAATTAAAAACTAAAGGTTAACAACCACCGCAGGGTCCCACTGGGAGCAATTGTCATCTAAAAAATGACATTATCCATGCTTTTTTATTGTGATTTCAAAGTAATAAAAATAAAAAAGACGAAAGAAATAAAAAAGAGAAGGAAGGGAATTTGGTTGGTTGCCTTCTCATTTTTCTTTCCTCTTTTTTATTTTTGTCTGAAGAAATAAATTTTTTTCATTACGATTGGAGCATTTTGTGGTGGTTGTCCAAATTTGGTCGTTGGATTTTTGTTTCATTTTCAGGAATTCTATACATTGAATTGCAGAATTGAATTGTAGAATTTAAGGCTCTATATTGGTCTTAAAGAACACTTTCTCATTATAATACTCGCTCTTCGTGGTTTAATCTTCATTAAAATTACTCCTACTTTCTTTAACAGGAATAATATAGCATTCTGTAGCCTTTTATTCGTCATTAATGTTTTACAAAACAAGAATTATCATTTAACAAATTGTTTTATAATATATGTTATTGTTACCATTCTATTTATTATAACATTTTCCTGAGAAAAATGAGATTTTTTTGTTTTATATTAACCATTTTGTTTATATTCTTCTGTTCCGTATCTTGCGTCGTTTGGCAGTATTTTCTTAATTTTCGATTTCTTAATAGCAGTTTCGATGTTGAAAAAAAAAATCGTTGTTTCTATCACATATATATTAAGGGCGATTTTGCAGCTCCTCTTGAAAGCAACAATAGGTTTTTTGGACTTTTTAAAATGTCGCATAGTTGCGCTGGAAAATTGAATTTTTGATTGTTTTAAAGAATTTTTGAAGGATAAAATCAGAACTTTTGGTAAAAAATGGCTGGTTAACGAACTCGTCCTTTCTTGTTAGGCCTCAAAAAAGTGTTATAATTTTTTATGTTATTTTTTTTTGTTCCTCGCATAGTTATTCTCTAAAATAAATTTTTTTGTTTTTTCAAAAGCGCTATCACGAATAAAACAAAAACTATACGTACTATATATATTTCAGATAAATAATTTTCTTTGTTAATTTTTTTTTCGCGCAGTTTTTCTATAAAATTGAATTTTTTATTTTTTAAAGAATTTTTTATGGATAAAACCAGAACTTTTGGTAAAAAATGTCTGGTTAATGAACTCGCCCTTTCTTTTTAGGCCTTAAAAAAGTGTGCGAAAGCTCATTCCAATCTGATCAGTCTTCATACTCACATGATACTACAGACTTCCGTACAATAGATTTGTTCTGAGTCGGGGGGTCTCAAAACGTGGAGATTTGATAAGAACTGTCGAAGTAAAATTTTACATACAACTAATATCTTCTCATTAGGATGAGAATGTAATGACGTAGCTATAAGAAAATGCGACAAATCTTCTTGTTGAATAATAGCAATTTTAATGGATCTTTGATTCCTATAGATTAATAAATAGACGAGAAAAAAGAGAAAATGAAGAAACTAAAAAAGAATTCAAAATATTTTTAAACAAATCTACCCGATGCGCGGGCACATTCTCGTCGCGGATTGCGCGCGCGGCTCGCTTCCCTTGCAAGTTTGAGCGCGCCTATCGCGTGCGTTTGTTGGATCTCGCGCTTCACGTTCGATAATACATTTATCTCGCACTTCACTCTCGATCTTTGCACTTCCTCCAAATTTGTCAACAGACTTTTTAAAATTAAAAAGCATCGACAACTGTCATTTGGTGATTGTAAAGTCTCTATTGTTAAAGCTCCTTCGGCTTTAACGAACACATTCTCATCACGTATCTCGTGCTTCGCACTCGACTTATTCCAAAGTACGAACTTTTCTAGATTAAGTTCAACTGTAATATATCAAATGTATATTATATTTATTTCTGTACATCGGTTTGGGATTGCTTATTCAAATATTTCAAAATAAAGCACAAATTTTATTCTTCATGATAACTTTAATATTTTTACTTTATTTTGTATTAATTGAGGCGCTGGATGCAAAAAGGAGATCTAAAATTATTTTGCTGGAGTGGGGAGGCCCCTGGGCACTTGAGGATAAAGTTTTGATTTTTAATTTTTTAAATACGCACTTGTATTGAAAATTCAATTACACATCTTTTTCTTCAAATAGACAAAGTTGTAGCTTTTTTAGTTTTTGAATTATTTGCAAAAAACTGTTTTTTATCTGATTAACATATTTTGCCTTTTTTCACTTCAACTCGTGACGAATTCGGAGCTTTTTAATATTCTTTAGTGAAATTCATAAGAAGTATGCACTGACATCTTCTGCAAGCAAAAAGTGTCAGCGAGAAAGTTGGTCAGGAAGGTTCAAATAAGTTTTCTGGAAATTTTTAGCTCAATTGAAACAGTAGTTAACAAACTGCACAGAAAAAAATGAGGGTTCAGTAAAGTTGCGGCTCAAGTAAAAGTTGGTATCATCAAAGATATTTTACCTAGATGCGGCAAGGGTCTAGTTGGGTCACATGCCACAAGGGCGGCGCTACCTTCACTTTTGTGGCTTCGGCTTTATTCGGTACTTTTCGGCTAAATTCGGCATTGCTGCTTCGTTTAAAGGGATTGTTTCAACCACATACCGCAAGGCGGCGCAATAAACGTCGAGTGGGTATTTAAAATCTTTGCATTATTATGAATTATTTATGTATATTAAAGGACTGAAACGGACTTTTTCTCATTCGAAAATATTTGTAGTACATATAATTTACGCTTACGGTTGAAAAAGATAAAAATATCCCATAATATAGGACGTAATAAAAAATGAAGAAGTCACTGAATATAATAATGAATTCAGCATTTTATTCATTACAAACCTATAAATGACAGGACAATTTTACCATTGGACAATAAATTGCACATCTTTCCACTTTTCTCATTAAATATTAGAATTAGAATTAGTATAAATAGTATGATGAATAATAAAGAATAATTCAAAATTAGATGCCGAGTACACAAATCAACGTAAAAAAATTTCGAAATTATAATTTAACGAATTATATAATTTTTGAAATATACAATTTTTAATTACAAAACTAACCAAATATTATGTTCCCATATAATTTGCAAATTTTCGAAATTTAAGATTTTACGAAAATGAACAATTAGTTATTAAAGAAATATTGAATAATGATTATTTATTTTTGTCAATAATAAATTTCGCGAATTATCAATAGTTGTAGAATTTAATAATTGGATACTTATATATAGTTCCGTAAATTTTAATTTCCGATATTTGTGAGATTTTTAGTTTTGCGGTAAATTTAAAATCCTGTCATTTTAAAATTCAGAGATTTTATGATTCGTAAAATTATATTATCGGAACCCGTTAATTTATGTATTTATTATCTCTTCACTTTTTATCAGTTCCGACATAAATAATTAATTTAATAAATCAGAATTTATCGTTAGTTTTCGCACAAATCCTTATAACGGTTTTCAAAGATTACTGAAGAGAAAAAATTATAACGTCAGTGGAGATGTTTACGAAAAAATTATTTTTTGAAGCAGGTACGTATTGAAATTTTATTTTTCATTTCTAAACTTTCTTCTTTTTTCTGGTAATCGATCTTTTTTGTGCAAAGTTACTTACTCACAGAATTATTTATAATAAATTCTATAATTTATTATTACAATTGTAATTAATTTATTTAGCGATTTCATAATAAAATTTTGTATTCAAAACTAACTGCAATAGGGAAACCAGACATAACATCAGAACTGGTTTGGGAATGCAAAAAGGCATTCAACCAACTTGCAGATAGAAACAATGTGGCCCTAATATGGGTCCCTGGTCACACAGGGATTAGGGGCAACGAAAAGGCGGACCAGTCGGCAATACATGACGCAGTAAGTGAATACATAAGACCAGAACCGGTACTGGGAATAGCGTCTTGCTGTATTGGTTTGGCCATTAAAAGCTGGATCCGAAGAAAACACCGGGTATACTGGAAACAGATCCAGGGTTGCCGTCAGGCGAAATCCATGCTGGGTTATACCAATAGGATGGACAGAGCTAAGGAAATCCTGGGTTTACCCAAGAAAGATATAAGGACAGTGGCACAGATCCTAACTGGACACAACTACCTAAACTATCACGTACACGAAATGGGGTATAACCCCACGACAGAGACCAGGCTTCGTCAAGAGGACTTGGGTCGACTGCTGAAAGCGAATAACTGAGCGTGTGGTACAATAGGCTTTATAGCTTGAGCGCCAGAGGAGCTCTCCATAGGCTCCTCGCCCGTCCTAAAAACTACCTAACTTTCTAACTAACTAACTATCTTAATATATAATAATGCCAGATAGTTGCGGTTTATTCTAAAATTATCAAATTTTTGTCCTCATTTCAATTAGAGTCAGGTGATAATTAGTCCTGTTAACAAAAGTAATTGTTTGAACAATTCATCATTATTTTTAATAATATTCCTGTTGATTCATGCTAGAAAGTTGCGATTTTTGATTAAATATTCAACTTTTTTTCCACCTTCACTTAGAGCGAGGTAACTATTAATGAAAATTATCGAGCATAATTTTATGAAGTATTTTGACTGTTTATAACTATCTTCTCCTATACATAGAGCGAGAAACGGTTGCGAATCTTGCTTGAAAAAAAAACCAGCAGCGTATTGTGTGTAGTGTGTAGTGATGCTAGAAACTTAATGTGTTTTTGAAATTTGTTTACCCTTTGTCTAATTTTTACATAGTGAGGTAATAATTAATGTGAATGAAAAAACATAATTGTTTAAGCATTCAATTATTATATATAATTATCTTCCCCCATAGTAATGCTAGATAGTTGCCGTTTTTTCTGAAATTTTTAACTTTTCATCCAGGTTTTAGTGCTGTACACCTAACCACAACAGATTACGTTTAAAAACAAAACGTGAATTTTCAAACAAGTACAGTCGAACTCGATTTCAACGTTCCCGGATTTACCGCTTCCGAGAATTGACGCCGCGTCGTGGGTAGGCTTGTCAGGAGTTGCGGAAGGGTATGCGGGGATCACGAAAGCGTGACAAAACAGGAAATGTTTACCTTCGGAGTGTAGCTGAATCTGGTTCAGTTAGGGTAGGTCAGATCCAAGGACAGCCCCAAAACCGACGTTAAATCCGAGTGTGACTGTAGATACATTTTTTACAAAAACAAGATACATTTTCAACAGAATAGATAAATTTTGAACAAAATAGTTTAATTTTTAACTGAAAGAATCAATTTTTAACCAAAAGCCATGAATTCTTCACGAGAAATGTATATCAGCTTCATGTGAACTAAGGTTAATCCAGTTTTCATCAATTCTTGAAGTTTTGAGACCAACTAAATAGGGTTGCCCGCCTGACGATGATTGACGCAACATAATGAATAAAATAATAAATAGTAAACTTTGTACTCTTTTGCAGTCTCTGAGCAAGTAGTCCTCAACCTAGGTACAATCAATTTATATAAGATACATTTAATATATGAAAGAGTTCAAAATAATATAGAAAATTTTGCGGTTTGTACATGCTTTAGTCGGGTACAAAGCGCGAGTCCTATCGAAAAGAATATTGCGAAGGGTATCCTCGATGTGTTGTATTGACAGACCTCACCTCTATAATAAATACAGCCATCATGTATTTTCAAAAGAAAGTGTTCTTCAGGCGAATGGTGCTGTTCATGAAAATTGGGTTGCCCATCTGCCCCTAATTTTGTAAGAGAAAATTCACATTTATGAAGATTCTCCATACTAGCAAATTGAATTTTCCACAACTTTGAACAATCGCTGGTCGAAAAAAATGTATCTTGAACGCTTGGAGTCTCAAATTTCAAGAGGATCTTGGAAAATTCTAGACAATTTGAGTAAATTTTATGAGTAATTTTTTATGGCTAGTAAATTAAAAAAAAATTAAGTACAATATTTGGCTTTGGTTATACATAAACATTTGCATAATATAATGCGAACGAGCAATGTTGAAACAGGAAAGTATTTGACCGAATAAATCCTAAAAAGCAGACGTATATGAAAAACTCAAGATGGTCTATCCACCCATTTGAAGTTTTTTCTGTTGCATGGAAATTCTTTAACTTAAATTAGAAATGAGCATATCATGTTATCATAATGATAACAGTAATCAATCAACTTACGCAGATATGAAAAATAGTCTGATTTTCGGAAATCATTTTTGAGACTGCGAGCATGTGATAATGAAATAATTTGTAAAATAAAATAGTTTGTTTAATTATAATAATTATAAAATGTTTATTGTCAAGTATCGTACAATCCTTTCGAAAATGTTTGAATAAAGAAATACCGTATATAATTCTGCTTCTATTCGGTGAAATAGATAAATGTTTGTTATAGACAAGCGTTCATTAGACGACATGCGTTATCTTCTACTACGTATTTCGAAAAAAATACTGTCCTCTATAAATTCGTTGGTCATATTTTGTTGAATGGTGTCATTAACAATGAATAAGTACATTTGAAAATAGTTTTGCGGTATCCAGTCGTAAATTGCACATTGTGCAGCAGACCTTTGATTTGATAATATATAAGACATTGTCTTGTATTGGAATTTTTTCCCAATTCTAGCCCTGGAGAAGCTAGAAGGCGTTTTATAAAAAAAAACTTTGATGCTAAAACTGGACACTTTAAAAACTGACAATTCTAACTGTAAGCTCTTAAGTAAACATGTTTGTGAACGTATATGTCATATTCATCATAAATATTAAATTAAATAATACATTAAACTTACGTTGAAAATTCAGAAAGGCCGCGAAGACAAGGAGTTGTATTCCACCGAAAATATTCATTTTATCTTGGTGGATAAAATGACAGAGAACAGAAAGTTAAGTTTTCAAGAGGATCGCGAAAGAACTGATATGAAAATGGCTGCTTTATATACCAACTTTGCCGCCAATAATCTGATAAAAGCTTTATTTATTCTCTAGAATAAACAGAGTTGAACGAGGCATAATATCATCATCAAAAAATGACTTTAAACAACCACTGCAGGGTCTCACTGGGAGCAACTTCCATCTAAAAATGACACCGGCTCCCAGTAGGACCACGGTAAATTCCACTCATGGCCACTTCTCACAGCCGTGAGATGGGTGGTCACAGAACACGATGAAATCACAACGACAGGCAAGCGAAACTCTGGTGTGTTTTGAAGACACGAAGCGACCCAAGGATGACAGCTTTCTGCATCCATCTCGCAAGTGTCGTGGCATATTTTTGGCACGCGGGAATGGCTTTAAGGTTACGAACCAGTGATAGTTTCGCACCTCCGAGAGCACCTATCAAGAGGATTCTGCTCAACTCAAGAGAATTCTGCCAAACGTAAGAGAATTCTACTGAATTGAAGAGAATTCTACTGTTTTTACGAGGTATTTATACTGAGTTTCACAGAGTTGTGATTAATTCAAGGGAATTCTACCTAAACCTAGAATATTTTCTTGAATTCGAAAGAATTTTGCTGATTTCAAGGATATTCTGCTGAATTCGAAAGAAAACACGATAATTTGACTAAATTCAAGAGAATTTTGCCAAACCTAGGAGATTTCTACTAAATTCAAGAGAATTCTGCGGAACTTGAAATAATTATACACAATTTAGGAAACTTCTACATAATTCAAGAGAATTATACTGAATTTATGAGATATTTTTACAGAATTCATTAGAGAATTCTGTTGAATTGAAGAAAGTTCTACCAAACTTAAAAGAATGCCACTGAATTCAAGAGAATTTTACATATCTCAACAGAATTCTACTGAATCCATGAGAATTCTACTGAATTTATGAGAATGATACAAAATTCAAGAGAATTCCACTGAATTCAAAAGAATTCTGCTGAAAACAAAAGAATTCTGCTGAATCCAAAAGAATGCCCCGGGATTAGAGCGCATCGTGCTGCTTTTAAGAAAATTCTGCTGAATTCAGAATAATTCTTCACAATTCAGGAGAACTCTACTGATTTTTCGAAAATTCTACAGAATTCAAGGGAATTTTACAGAATTCATGAGAATGTTGTCTAATTTGTTTGATTGTGGAAAATATACAGGGTGTCCCAGTACTCAAGGTACATTTTTATATTTTTCAATTCCTCATAAAAAATGGAGTTAAAAATAATAATAAAAATTTGTTGTGAAGTCAATAAATAATGAGTAATTAACAATTAAAGATTAACGAATCGGAAGCATGCGTTCAATGGACGACAGTCCATGTGTCACTGTTGAGGGTGTGTGCGCAAAAGAGTAATTTTAAATTTGCAGGAGGTTGTGAATATCAATCGTGCAACTTCAAACGGCACCTGAGAGACTAGATTCTTAGAAAATATATTTTTCTTTAGAATACACGTTGAATTATTTTAACTACCTTCGAGTATTTGCAATTTTGTAGAATTCAAACGAATTCTTAGAATTCACTTATGCTGCTTTGAATTCTTTTGAAGCTTTTTGCAAACCTCTGGAAACCTTTACAGTACGGCTTAAATTATTTTGAATTTCTCCAAGTCTTTTGTATTCTCTGAATTGCAAATTCTCTGAAATTTTTCGAATTCTATGAATTCTTTTGTATTCTCTAACTTCTTTTGAAACTCTATAATTTTTTTAAATTCTGTAAATGCTTTTGAAGTTTGTGTATTATTTTGCACTCTGTGAATTTTTCTGGATTCTCTAAAGTCTTCTTAATTCTTTGAATTCTCCTGAATTCGTCCGCTATTCTCGGAATTCTTCTGAATTCTTCTCCATTGTCTGAATTCTTTCAAATTCTCTGAACTCTTTGAAATTCTCGGAAACCTTTTGAATTCTTTTGTATTCTCTAAATTCTGTTCAAATGCTCTATTTTTTTTTTAATTCTGTGAATTCTTTTCAAGTTTGTGAATTCATTTCAATACACGTTGAATTATTTAAACTCTTTTTGAATATTTTTAATCCTGTAGAATTCGAACGAATTCTTCAGAATAAAATTTTTTTTAATTCTTTTGAAATCTTTACCCTACACCATGAATCGTTCTAACTTTCTCCAAGTCTTTTGTATTCTTTGAACTCCCCTGAATTATTCTAAATTCTCTTATAAATTTTAAAATATTTGAATTCTTTCCAATTCTCTGAAATGTGTAGAATTCTATAAATTCTTGTGTATTGTCTTTTTTTTTAATTATCTGAATTCTTTTGAAATTTTCTGAATTATTTTAACTGTTCTGCATTTTTTAATTCTTACGAGACCACTGAATTCTTTTAATGATTTTTACTCATCTTTAAATTATTAGAATACATTTGAAGCTCCTTTGAACTCCTTCAGATCTTTCGAATTTTCTGAATTCTCTTAAAATCTTTAGAATACACGTAGAATTATTTTAACTTCCATCGAGTATGTTATATTCTGTAGAATTCAAACGAATTCCTAGAATCCACATGTACTCCATTGACTTCTTTTGAAGTTTTTTTGAACTCTCTTAAAACTTTTACAATACACTATTAATTATTTTGAATTTCTACAATTCTTTCGTATTATCTGAATTCTCCTGAATTCTTTTGAATTCTCTGAAATACTTTGTATTCAAATAGTCTTCTGAATTCTTTTTCAGTTTTCTGAATTCTTTCGATACCTTTAGAATACGCATTGAATTATCAGTGGTCGAAGGGTTCTACTTACTCCAAAGTAATTTATCGACTCCTGTTCTAAAATTGTCTACATTGAAATATGTTGCTGACATAGCTTGTGAAACACAATTCTTCCTCTTATTTCAGAATTTCTAACAACACTGAAGACTTAAAATCTTAAATTATTTCGATACAGCGATACCATTGTTTTGACTAAAATTATTCAAGTAAATTTTGTATTTATATATTAGTATTCTGTTCGTAATAGCAGGTAATAAATTACTGCTCCAATATTGTTTCTAGATATGTTCTATATATTTCATTTAGTGAACAAGTATTAGGAACAAAAGTGGTCCGAACCATAATTGTTTTTTGCGTGTCGTCTAATGAGTTAGATAGAAATTTAACAACATTAATTGTGTCGTTCTGGAAGAAAAGGGCCCACTTTGTCGATCGTAGTTTAGGAAATGTTCGTAATTTTGTGAATATTGATAAAAAATATCCATTTTAAGTTTTAAATTGAAAATCATACTTCAATTAGGATCGATCTGGTGATATCATACCTATGTCACGGAAGTAACTTGAGGTGGGTACACTGAAAAAAAAGAGTTTTTGAATCAAACAAAATTTCTTTGATTCAAAGAAATGGTCGTACTAAATACGTCCAATCATGTATTTCTTTAATCCAAAGAAATTGTTTAATTGTATGAAAAATAAGAAATTATTGAAGCAAATAAATAATTACTTCAGCCTGTTAAATATGATGTGAGCGACTGGACGATGTCTTTAACAGAATGAAATTAGAGATTTGGATTTAAAAATCAGTCATTCGATATGATCGAATATAAATTAAATTCTAAGAAATATTTTCTCAATTGAAAGCAATGACGATCGGATAAAATAAAAGTTTTTTTTAATTGAAAGATTTGATTTCTTGTTTCAAAGAATCGTACTGAAAACTTTGATAAATATTTTTTGGCACTAAAGAAATTACAGTTGATGAGAATAGAAATAGTTTTGGTTCGAATTAACGATCTACTATTTCAAAAAAATATTTAGCAGATTCTGTAAAACAGTATTCGAGTGGAAGAACGGTATTATTGATTGAAAGACATTGAAATTCCTTCACTGAAAAAGGCCAGACAAATGTTAATAGGATTAAGTTAACATTGTTTGATTCAAAAATACGACCTATTGGTTGTAAACCAATAGGTCGTAAAGTAGTTCGTACTTCAGCTGTTGTACATATTTTCCTAAATGAACAAATGGATTCTTTCAGCCTTAATTATAATTTCATGTACTCTTTCTTTAATGACACTTTCAATTAGCGGTAGTGGATAATTATTTTGTTGCAAAGTAATTTTTAATTGATCTAAGTTTTCTTTTCTAAAATTGATGTCACTTAGTTTAATACATCTATCAATTAAGCCTTTAATTAAACCAATTTTTTGGCTAAATTGTTGGTGAGAATAGTAATTCAAATACTGGCCGGACCGTGACGGTTTTTAAACCATTTAGTAATTAAATTTCCATTTTTAGTTTTTGTGATAGACAGATCTAAAAAATTTAGAGTATTATTGTTTTCCATTTTCAAAGTAAACTGTAGAGATTCTTTTATATCATAGAATGTCCTAATTAGTTCTTAGATTTTATCTGTAGGAACCATAGTAAAAATATCGTCCACATAACGCTAACATAAAAGTGGTTTGAAGCTTAATTTAGATAAGGCGCTATTTTCAATATCTTCTGAAACAAGATTAGATGCAATAGGTGATAAAGGGTGAACCCATCGGTCAAACAGAAATTTGTTTATAACATTTTTGACTGAATGAAGAAACATTGTTATTAAAAACCGTTCTTACAGCTATTAAAATCTCTGAGTTTGATATTTTAGTTACATTTTTATGTATTTGTAATTTTTCTTCTATAACGTCCAAAAATAGATCCAAAGGAATGTTATCAAACATAGATACAATATCTAGTGAAACAAGTGAATGTATTTTAGGAACATTAAAATTATTAATTTTTTCTTTAAAGCTCCAACTATCTCTTATAAATGAATCAGTTTTTCCAGATACAGGCTTTAGGAGATTAGATAAGAATTGTCCTAAATTGTAAGTTGAAGAACTAATAGTAGAGACAATTAATCTCCATTTTAATTCTGGTTTGTGAAGTTTAGGGAGGGCATATGCTTTTGCTGTCACAGAACCATGTACTGTAAAAACATCAACCCATTTGGAAAAACCAAGATTTATAATATTAGGTTTTCAGACAAACAGGAAAAGTGTGTCAACTAAAAATGCCAGTTATTTCGACCATTGCAAAATATCCAATGTAAAACTGCTTTTAATTTCACAAAGTTATCCATATGGTAATTTAAATCTAGATATAGGTAAAAATCAGTTTGCTGTGCTTTATGAGATGTATACTAATTTTCAAGCTAATTACTTTTAATGAAAAATGAATTCTTACAGTATGCTCCCCTTCATTAAATGCCATACAGATCCATACAGAATTTCTGTATGTATCTGCATGTCCCTGTTGGTTTCTTATGGTAGTGGCATACAGGAAAATTTTGCCACTTGGAAAATCTGTATGAACCTACATGGTAATCCCTATGATGTAATCGGTATATAATTCCAAACAGAACGTTTGCTGGTTTCTGTATGTATTTCCAAAAATAGTCTCTAATGCTGTATGTATCTACATGCGATTTCCAAACATGAATTGGCAGACGTTCACATAATGTAATCTGTATGGAACTCCAAACAAAACTTGTTCTTGTTTCTGTATCGATTTCCAAACAAGATTTTTCAAAAAGCGCGCTAAAGTCCCTCCGGCTTTATGGATCTGTATGGAGATTCCAAGGATGTATTCTGTATGGAATTACAAATAAAATTTGTTCTCGTTTCTGTATGGATTTCCAAAAAAGATTTTTCAAAAAACAAGTTAAGTTCCTCCGGCTGTATGGATCTGTATGGCGATTCCAAGGGATGTAATCTGTATGAATTCTAAACAAAATTTTTTTCTGGTTTTTGTATGGAGTCCAAAACAGGATGTTTTAAAAAGCGCGCTAAGTTCCTCCGGCTATTTGGATCTGTGTGGCGATTCGAAAGGATGTAATCTGTATGGAATCCCAAACCAAATTTGTTCTGGTTTCTGTATGGATTCTAAAACAGGATATCTTAAAAAGCGCGCTAAGTTCCCCCAGCTGTATGGATCTGTATGGAGATTCCAAGGATGTAATCTGTATGGAATTGCAAACAATACTTGTTCCTGTTCCTGTATGGATTTCCAAACAAGATTTTTAAAAAACGCGCTAAGTCCCTAAGACTGTATGAATCTGTATGGATATTTCAAGGAAGTAATCCGAATGGAATTCCAAAAAAAATTTGTTCTGGTTTCTGTATGGATTTTCAAACAAGATTTTTCAAAAAACGCGTAAGTCCCTCCGGCCGTATGGATTTTTATTAGGGCGGAGTGAAAATGATCAAATTAGTCGAGTCGTTTCGTTAGTCAAGTCGAAAATTAAAAAGAATTTTTCGTATATACAGTTTTTTCTAGTAAATAATAATAAAAAATTACAAATGAAAAAAAATTTTTGTTCAATTTAGAAATTTTTGAAAATGGCCAAAAAACATGTTTTTTTGGATTGAGTCCTATGAACACATTTTTGAAAAAGTTGAATATGTCGAACCTCAAATTTCTTCAGCTTGCATAAAAGAAATATATTATTATTTCTTTTCTTCGAAAAAAAAAATTTTAGTGAAGTTTCAAGCGTTCAAAGATGGTTAATTTGACGTTTTTTGAGCGCTATCTGAGGACTTGCTAAGATTAAAAAAATTTTTTTTGAAAAAACAAAATAATAGCATGTTTCTTTGATTCGAGTTAAAGGAATTTCAAGTTCGACATATCTAACTTTTTTTCAAATGTGTGCATAAGGCTCAATAAAAAAAGTATGTTTTTGGACATTTTCAAAACACTCTAAATTGAGCAAAACAAATTTTTCATTTTTCATTATTATTCACCAGCAAAAACTGTAAATAGAACAAATTCGCCATAATTTTCGAAGCAATAGGGACATTTTTTGGAATTTTCAAAAGTTTCAAATAAAAAAAGAGAACAGCAGATATTAACCGGTTTCAAATATTTTGTTTACTTTTTTCGGATTTCAAACCACAAATTTTTTTACTCAGCTCAAACGATTCGAATAATTTGATCATTTTCACTCCGCCCTAATCTGTATGGAGATTCCAGCAAGGATGTAATCCGTATTGAATTCAAAACAGATCTGGGACTGGTTTCTGTATGGATTTCCAAACAGGATGTTATTAAAAACGCGCTAAGTTCCTCCGACTGTATGGATATGTATCAAGATTCCAAAGGATGTAATCTATATGGAATTCCAAACAAAATTTGTTCTGGTTTCTGTATGGATTGTTTTGCCCTCTTTGTGCGGCCATCTTGCCACTTGATGTCACAACGGGAAATACCTGCGCATCGCTAGTCACGCATGAAGAAGTGTGCGGCTAGTGCAAGCGCTGCTATCGTACATCACGTAATCTGAAGCATCAATTAGCATCAATTAGCATATTGCGGGCATTGCGAATTTCGTTATAGCTTGCGGTCGTGATTTGGTGTTGTATTCGACGCGTTTTTCGGTATTTAATTAATTTATGTCGACAACTGAAAAATATAAGATATGGACTGTATAATTAAGACGATAATTTTATTTATTTTATGTTCGTCGCTGGAAAAAATAGCAACACCGGCCGGCTACCGGTATATATATATAGTTTCGGTTTCGGTTTCGATTCCTTTGGAATAGAACTGAAAGGCCTATGACAAAGCCACCGAACGCGTCCTCGGGTTGCGGATAGAGGGTCCCTGGGAGTTCGACCAGGACGAGATACTGCGACAAACTGCCATCAACGGAGTAGAATGGCACTTCATCCCACCAGGAAGTCTGCACATGGGAGGATGCTCGGAAGGGCTCGTGGGGTACGTGAAACGAGCACTACAGGCAAAATAAACAGGAGAAAGGCCTTCAAACATTATTTGCTGCAGCCCAGTTTTTGGTGAACAGCAGACCTTTGACTTATGTTTCAGATGATCCAGCCGACACAGAAAGCATCAAACCCAACCACCTTCTAATGCCGTGGAGGAAACACGACGAGGTTTCTGGGGCACCAGGAGTCTTCTTGACTGACGACCTGGTGCTTAGAAAGCAGTGGCGCTGATCGCAGATCCTGGCTGACCAATTTTGGTGTCGATGGGTGAAGGAGTATCTGCCATCAGTCAACCAGCGTACAAAGTGGTATCGACGAATAGAGAACCTCGAAGTCGGAGATTTTGTTGCTATCTGGGACAACCAGCTTCCACGGAACGAGTGGAGGCGAGGGATCATCACGGCTGTCTATCCTGGCAAGGATGGCCGCGTCCGAGTTGCGAACGTACGTACGATTATGGGGATGTACAAAAGGCCAGCTATAAAGTTGTGCGTTCTCGTGAAAAGAACTAGTATTCCTGATGACACAGGAATACAGGAGGGGGAATGTCGTAAACGCAATTTATAAGCATTGCAAATACTCTTGACGATCTGTCACTGAAGGAGTCTTCCGGAAAATCTGAAGAGATTTTCTGATGGGCCTGGTACAAGTGAATGCGAGAGAGGTGGACCGTCAAGGGTAGCGTCCTAAGCGTCAGTTCGTGATTGAAAAGAGCATCGACCATCCGACCATCCACGACAATCACTTTGAAAATCGGCAGAGCGTCCTTTTTGAATGGTTCAAGTAACTGTTTTTGAATTATACCTTTGAATTTACCGTATATTTCAAATCAATTTCCTGTTTTGTTTTCAACTTCAATATTTATTTTAACTGTGCAATAACGAATTTCTATTTAGTAATTAAATCCTGTTTTTCTGTTAATTCCGTGTGTTTACAAACATTCATTCACCCCGAATATATTTTCCATTAGATTAACCCTTATTTTTATGCGATTATAAATTAACTTGTGATCCTGAAATAACAAACCATTTTACGATTAGTATAATAATTTTTGTTTTAAATGTGGGAAATTCCAGTTTAAAAAAATGCAAATGCTATCCCATGAGCTATCGGCTATTTGGGAGGATGGAAAATCGCAGTCCATAAGCCGGACATAATTTTTCAAGTCGTTATACGCCCAGGAAAAAGGAATCGATTGCATGGAAAAGTTCAGGAAAAGTTTCGTTGAATTATGTTTATTTTTTTTAATCGGAACGATATTTATTGGCTGAGTTGTCTGAAATATAAGAAACTGAGTCGGCTAACGTCGTTTTGATGGTTCCGATTTAAAAAAATCTGCCCGCCTGGCGTTCATATTCTCATCGCGCGCTGAGCGCGCGGCTGTTGGTTCTCCCGCTTCGCGCTCGATGATATATTTATCTCACGGTTCTCGCTCGATACTGTCTTTACCTCGCGCTACGCGATCGGTCTTTGTCTATTTCCCCCACATTTGTGCACAGACCTGAAGTGAAGTATTTTATAATAAAGGAGAGTAATCTGTTGACTTTCCTAATGTTTATATAAACATTTCCTGGAGGCGATTATCCTCATACAATTCTAATACAAAGGATTCCGATGCGTGAGGTCGACATCGCGGATGTCGACCAGCAGGGCAGTCAGTCGTCTTGAGGACACGATTGGCAAAAGACGGTACAGCTTCCTTGAAGGTTCAGCTGCGGATGCACATGTGTGCTATTTTTTATATGCGGGCTATTTTATATCGTGCAGAATATACCTCAAACATTGTATTTTAATTATTATACTTTTCATAAATAAATTACTTGCTACAGACCTTTTAAAATTAAAGGTCAAATAATCGACAACCGTAATTTGGTAATTGTGAAGTATCTTTTGTTAAAGCTCCTTCGGCTTCAATGAATATATCCTCATCACGTACCTCGTGCTTCGCACTAGATTTTGTCCATAATGCGAAATTTTGTACATTATACGCTCAACATTAATATTATATCAAATGTATATTACATTTATTTCTGTACGTCGGCCTGTGATTGCATATTTAGGAAATGCAAAATAAAGTACGAATTGTATTTATCATGATTGCTTTAATATTTGTTCCTGGTTTTGCATGTAATTTTATCCCCAGCCACCGTGAAAATTTTCAAACATTTCAATAAATGTATATTATCACAATTCATAATATGCATCGATATTCAAAACAGACGCATTTTCCTTGTCTTGTTTTTATAATTGAATTATTGCAACTTGTGTCGTTCTTCCATAAATGTAATTTGTAGCCGACCGAAAGAAAGGGGGGAATTCAGGCTCCGTTAACTGGGCCCACCTCCACCCATGATCGTCCACACAACCGGGGCGAGATAGGAGAAGGGCTGTGAATGAGTCACATTGTTTATAGAAGGGGAGTATTATTTATTCATCCTCTTTGTTTACAGGCTCCCACATTTGCCTGCACTTCCACGCACAAGGCGCTTCGGTGCGACCCGATCGGAAAACAACCCACTAGGGGAATAAAGCCCTAGAAGGAGCCTAAGTGATCACAATAACAATCAGTCTTCCATTAAATAAATGATCCATACTGTCCACTCAAATATGACTAAAGCGTCAACACTTCAAACTACGGTCCAAACCGGATCAGCACAGGTGGCACAAGTACTTCAACACCTCAAACAAGCACAAGATCCAAGCCGGGTCAGTCCAAACCGGAGGAGCACATCAGCACTTCAATAATAATTACAAGATCCAAACCGGAATGGTCCAAATCGGGCGAGAACGTCAGTACTTTAATAATTACATGATCCAAACCGGATCAGGTCCAACTGGTCGAGAACAGCAACACCCAGAACAAACAATTCACTCGCGTAAACGCACCTTGGAAAAACTCCCAAAAGCTTCAGGGTCGCGCGAAAGCAAAATAAAAATTGCAATTACCTCTAGTCGCTTCATCCCAAAAGCTTTCTCGTTTCAGCCGGGTCAGGTAGAAAGAAGGGTTCAAGTTCAGTGATCCCAACTTTGGTATGTTGAGCTACTGCGCTTGTTCTTATTTTGATAAACACATTTTATCTTGAGTATATTGTGCAATTTATAATTATTATCTATTTTAATTTCAATAATGGTTCATTATACCCGGTTTGAATCGCGCGCCGATAGCGACCAATGAGGGTCCCTGCGTCGGGCAAGCGCAGTAGCTCAACATGCCAATTGGTAACATAAGTTGCTTATGTTTAATGTTATTTTTTATGATTTGAACCAAACATATGCATCCTAGCGTAAAGTGGTTCTAAGAAAATTTGTAAATGTAATTTAGGCGAAAATTTTTGTGAGATACAATGTTATTGTAACGTGTGTCGTTTTTCCAAAAAGTTAATTTTTTTATTTTAAATGTATTGTGGGTGATTCTGAAACCAATCCATTCAGATTATTAAATTTTCCAAATAGGAAAAGAAAACAATCCAAAATATTTCGTTGTTTGTTGTCACACGATAATTTCCAGATGAGATAGTAAATCTAGTTTTCCAAAGAGGCATCAATCTCTCTATGTATCTCACTATGTGTGGATGTATATATATATGCATACATATAGACATATATACTGGATATATGTTTCAGGGAAAATTTGTACGAAACTGAGGGAAGTACTATACATTTTATGCGCTTGCGTAGCATCGTTTTCTTAAATGAAAAGGTCTATAGATTGATATGGGGTTTATCGTTGCGCATTGCAATTGTATGTCAATTATGGCTGCGCAGTGGAGTTATGCCGTACTTGGCGATGTGCATTTCCGGCTGCGCAGTAAACTTCTATGGGGTTTTTTAATTGCGCAGTACTACTCTGGTGCGCAACTACAAATGTCATATGAATCTACTGCGCTTCAGAAAGTTAAAAATAACTCTAGTGCATAACCACAAACGCCACAAAAATCTACTGTGCATCGATAGTGCAACATAATTCTAGAACGGAAAAAAAAGCCACAAAAGTCTACGGCGTATCCCAAAGTGCGTAGGTGCAAATCATGGTAAATGGTAAGTCAGAAAAACAAAAAATATAATCAGTAAGGAAATGTGCAAAAATAAAAATGATGTACTTCGGTTATTCGGAAAAATAAAAATGAGGGCAAATGTTATAATTCGTAAAAATAAAATTATGCCAAATAGCAATTCGGAAAAATCAAGATTAGGGCAAATGTGAATTCGAAGAAATGAAAATTAGGATAGATAAAGTAATTTGTTACAATAAAAATGAGAGCATATGGTAATTCGGGAAAATTAAATTTATGTCGAATAGTAATTCCGAAAAATTAAAATTAGTGCAAAGATAATTCATAAAAATTAAAATTAGGATGGATGGTAATTTGGTAAAATAAAATTATGACATATAACAACTTGAAAAAATAAAAATGAGTTCAAACTAAAATTGTGGAAAAAATATAAAATAGGTCAAATTGTTATTCTCTAAAATGAATTGCGGTAAAATATACATTATTAAAAAAAAAGTATTTTGGGAATATTTTATTGGGGTTTTGAAATTAAAATTTTTATTTGGGGAATACCGATATGCCTCGTCTATGAAAATGTTGTTTATAAAGTAACATTTCAAGATCAATAGGTTTAAAAATATGTCTTCATACTAAAAAAAATGCTTATTTCAACAAAAAGAAAAACCTCTATAATTTGAACATGATCCCCAAAGACATATTCTCATAAATTGTTATCATTTTTTGCGCTTTACGTAAACTGAGAGAGCATCAGATACAGATTTATGATACTTCTTATCAATTATTCATAATGAAGAAAAGAAAGTTTAATAAAGAAAATGTTTTTTTTTTAATTAAGATTGAAAGAAATCCATTTTATCATGAATAATTTTTGCAGAATAAGCAAAAAAGTGATTCAAAATTAACAAATAAACTTCCAAAAAAACTTACTTTTCGGCTCATTAGAGACAAGAATAACACAACGAAAAAAGAGGGAGAAAAAGGGAAAAAGTCAACCAAAAATCAATCTCTCACTTTATCTTTTTCCTTCCTTTTTATACTACGAAAGGACCAACATGTTTCGCGGATAATTTAGACCTCCTCCTCAGGGATTATTTATAGGCAATAACAAAAGGTATGGAAAAAATTAGTATACCTGTAAAGAAAATATTTCAATCAGTATTAATTAAAAAGTTGATTAAGTTTAATGTAATCAAATATATTTATTGAGAAATTGATTGTTTAGTAAATGAATTCTTTCTGTTATCTAATCAAAGACAATTACTTTAACCAGTTAATTACTCTATCACATACTTTGTTATATCTCGAGAGGTCCCTTTTTAAATTAATGGCCTTGTTTCCTTCCCTCTTTATAAATAACATCTCCATGAATTCTCTCTTCTTCTGATTTTTTTCATGATAGAAGAATCAATTTCACAAATGAAGGTCGGGATGCAACAACCGGGCGATCGCTCGAAAACGTGAAAAAGAATTGTCCAAGTGTCTTGTGATATCCAAATTTCAAAGTTCAAAAAATTAAATCAAAAAAAAGATTCACTTGTAGAGAATGTTAAAATGTAACTTTTTTCTATATCAAGTTTTTCTTCCTGATGTATATTTTTAATAATAAAATTGAAAAAGTGGGACAAAATTTTTCCGAAATTCAATTATTTTTTAAAGCATAAATCGTCTCTACTTAAACAAATATGATTGAAACTGTTTAAAATATTATACTCTAGCGATTCCTAGAAGATGAAGAAAAAAGTCAAAACTGCCAATTGTTTAATAATAATGAATTGGAAATTGAGACCTAACGGTAAGCCCGTTTTCTTAGGTTTGGCGAAGAAAAGTATCGAGGGAACTTCAGAGTTGAAAGAACTTCCAGTGAGATATTTGTTCCTCACTATTGAAGAAAGATTTATGAAAATTTTTAGATCAATTCATTAATAATTGGCGGAAATATCCGTTTTGTAAGAAAGTAAGCGACGCCGTCTACGAGTCTCATTAGCAGATTCAAACGCTTCTCAACGTTAGTAGTCTCGCCTGCACTCTCCTATAAACATAAAGGACTCGTATTTTCAATAATTAAACATTAAAAAACCTGTCCCTTCCCCAATTCATAGAAAATCCACTGCTTTATATTTTGGACATTTCGTTGTTTTCAGTGAATTAGCAAATAACTAGAAATAAAAAAATTTGTGCTTCGCAAGTTGTTCCACCCTTTACTTTGTTTTCTTCTTTTTAGTAATAAGGAATGTAAACAAACCGTCTAGTATCTTTGTTTTGAAATGTTTACTATGAAAAGGACTCAGACAAAATAATTAGACATTTCTGATTATTTTGGAGTCTGTGAATTTCCAATACATAAAATATTAATTTACACTGATAATTATAGGTTTCAATAAATTGTTTAAAGAATAAATTATTGCTTATAGCCATTTTCTCTTAAAATAGAGTTAGAAAGTCGCGGTTTTTCTGAATTTTTCCGCTTTTGGTCTACTTTTAAATTATAGTGAGGTAATAATTAATTCCCGTTAACGAGCATGATTTTTTAAACAACTTATTATTATTTTTAATAATATTCTCGTTGAACAATGTTTGGAAACTTGCGAATTTTTTCTGAAATATTCAACTGTTTGCCTACTTTTTTTTTATAATTTGGAGTGTGGTAATAATTACTGAAATGTAACCAACATAGTTGTTTAAACAAATTATTACTGTGAATAAATATTTTCTCCTATAGTAATGCTAGCTAGATGCGTTTTTTTTCTGGGATTTTCCACTTTTTGTTAACCTTTCACTTAGAGTTAGAGCGAGGTAATAATTAATGCAATTAAGCAAAAATAAGTGTTTAATCAAAATATTATTGTTTTTTAACTATCTTTTCCTGCAATAATGCTAGATAGTGGAGAGTTTTTCTGAAATTGTTACCTTTTTGTAAACATTTTATTACTATTCGGAAACCCCTAGAGTTCTTCCAAGACTCAGTAATAGTCTTTGGAACAACTGGCGAAGCACAAATTTTTCTATTTTTAGTTATTTGCTAATTCACTGAAAACAACGAAATGTCCAAAATATAAAGCAGTAAATGCGCGGGTAAATTCAAAAGTTGTATATTCCTACTTCTAATTTTTAAAGCATATTCCCAATTAATTTTACACTGGCCGTAATGCAGAACTTGTTAATTCACCCTGGAAATGCAGAGTGCAGTATTTATCGTAGCATATAATATTACTCAACTTAAAAAACTGTCACTAAAGCGTCGCACAAAGAACCTCGGCGTGAGCACACTAGGGGAGATCGCGCGCCACCCGCCGTATCGTGGCATATTGCTTACGTATCGTTATGACCACCAGTAAGGTTGTCAAAAAATCTATCAAGAACATTTCTAGTTAAATTCTGTTTAAGATAATAGGAAAAAAGTTACAAAAGTTTGAAAGCAAGCCTTTGCTTTAAAAACCCAAAAATTATACCGCCTCTACTTTGATAAATAATTTTCAAAATGAATTAATTTTTGGTGTGAGTAGTACTATCTGATAGAACTACAATAAGGCCAATTTTTAGCTCGATCGGACAACTTTCATGGTGTAGGGTGATGCACTTAAGAAATTATGCCCCATATATGAGCAGCACAAGGTTGACAATGTAACATTATTTTCCACCACATGAGCATTGATTTAATTTTCTGACCACCTGAGTCTATAAGGACAACACCCATGATTAATTTTACTGTTTTACTTGCTTGACTCAATTATATCTAATTATCCTCTTCTGAATTTAATTTACGAGAAAGCGAACTATTCGAACGTTTAGTGTGTCCTGTTCAAGTGATTGTTTTCGAGTATACACGTCGGTACCAATCCTGCAGGATGGTAAACCTGCAAGAAATTAGTCTATTATTAACAGTAATACAAACAGACACTTTATTCTGTCTTGTCGTTTCCAGTTCACGTTAAATTGGAGTTCACTTTTCTCTGCTCTTTGCCCCTGGAATTTGAAATTATTTTCTACGGAAAATTCTTTACAAATGCAATTGTCCCCATACTCAGGGTCAAAAGTTGCTCTCACTTCAAATGTTTTTATAATTCCATCTTTTTTTCAGACTCCTATAAAGTTTATAGGAAATTGCAGGTCCGCAGAAGCGAAAACAAAATTGCAAGGATCGTTTTCCGCCTAAAATCGCCAATACTTCTCTTCAATACCTTAATTATCATTATTTGGCTGTTTTGCTCACCTAACAATGAACTCTTACCCCTTAAATTCGAGATTCCGTGAGTAAATTGGATCAACTATGAATCGCGTTTTACGCGCGTGATTGTGTGCGGATTACCAAAAATTTGTTTTCCTTTCATGAAAGACTAACACTTAAATGAAGACTGACTTCGCAAACAAGACGACATTTTGTGCAAGCTCTAGTGCCATATTTGCCATACAAAGTTTTGTCTGTTTTACCTAACCTTTATAATTTTGATTTATTCAAATTTTCCTTGGCCCTCTCAATGAGCGCCCATCTAGTCTTGAGAAAAAATTGTTCTAGCTTTTAGCGATCTTTATTTCTTGAGGAAGAAAAATTCATAGATCTATGCTGGGAATTTTATCAGTTCCTATGATTCTATGATTTTTTCTGTCGAGAGTATTGATCATTGATACGTGATCTCTTTGTGTGCACAATGCTTTCTAATTTTATTCAGATTTACTCCTATATAAAAACATGTTGAAAATCTTAATAGAGATATACGAAATTATTTCAGACATCACAGATAAATAATCAATCTTTTTCTCACAACCCCATTATTGTCAACTTCTCAGGCCTAATCTAGAGCGACTGTGTTGGCATTCGTGAGCTCCTAACTTTTAGTGGGTTGAAGAAGAATGAATGATATTCATCTCACATACCGCTTTAATTAACCATGACTAGGACAGGCCATAAGGGTGGTAAATCGATCAAAGTTATAATTAAACAAATATAAGAATTCCTCCTCTGGGAATAAGAAAAAAAAGTTCTTTGAGAGAGTAGTTGTTCCTAGATTTCATTAACCTGCATTATAGATCGCAAGACAGAATGCGCAGGCAACCGCACCTGTTTCACGCAGCGGTACATGCGTCCTATTATTAGGGGTTAATTCCAACAAGGGAAAATGGAAAGTGGAAAGCCGGGGAGGGTTAGCACAGTGAAAGACCTTTCACAAGAAAATAAAAACACTTCATTGCCACTTATAGCTGCGATGGAGATGACCAGTTCGTGGCAAGGCACTGGCGATCGGTTCACCCTCGTAAAAGCGTAGAGGCGTAGGGTGATAAGAGGTGTGAAGTTTTGCGGATGAGGAGATGGTCCGGAGAATAACCGTTGAGAGGTCGAGGTTCTTCCTTCGAGATCGACTCCAGAACGTGAAAGCGAAAGCACTCACTTGCACTAGCTGGAAACGGTGAACGACCGAACGAACGAGCAGAGACTGAGCAACTGTCATGCTGTTGCTCGGGGCTTCGGGTCCCCTCGGTGGATTCCGTTCCATCTCGTTTGCGATCCGGCAGCCCTTTCATGCAGGGCAGTGTCAAGTGCCGCGTTATGGTAACAATTCTATTACATGTATCTGCAAGCTATATCTCAATCAAAATTCGTGCGATAAAATCTGCATTTTAGTTTAATTGCTACTTTTTTCAAACTTCAAATGATTTTGTCCGGAATGGCTGCGAATTTAATCTGAATTTTATCCGGAGAAATCCATAATGTGCGACTTCAAAAAACGGAATAGGAAAAGTATCCCTTTCAATACGGAATTCGTACCATGTGTGCGTGTGCGCATATGGTACACGCCTACGGGATCCTTCATAATATAGGTACGATGATTTGAGGGAGGAGGGTAATAGATCGATATACAAGAACGTCTTGTCTCCACAGCACTGCAATTGCTGTTATAAACAATTTTATTCAAAACTATTTAAGTTTATTTTTATCTCTAAGCCAGATTTCTCCTTCTCATTGATATTCCATATCAGATATTGATGTTCCATAAATGACAATAAGAATTATGATTGTCATGAACAAATAGTTATTCGGATATGCAATTTTGACAGTTTTGTATAAGCAAGTTAATTTCCTTGTTTTGGCTACTAAACAACAGCTTATATTATACGCAAATGTTGCACTTTGGCGTTTGGGATTTTTTTAGGTAAAGCAATCCTAAAGTTTCATTATCACCCTTACACATCGATTTATTTGCCAAAGCCTCATTCTTCATGTATTGTGAAGGTTCTCGTGTGGAAATTTCCAAATGCTTGCCCAGTTACAAGTTTGGCCCGAACTTGGAAAATTATTTTATGGCTACAACAGTGAGCGTGAGTGTTTTTTTGAACTCGTCTTTATCAATTATTAAAGTGTGATTTGAATGATAAAAAATGCCGAAAGTGAAAATGCACTTGTCGTGTTCAAAATTTCAATTGAAATTGGTTTATTAACTCAATGTTTATTTAATAAACTATACATTATTTTACAGAATTGCACTGTCTGAATTATTGTTTACAAAAAAGTAGCTAACCAGTCAACTGATTATCGAATCATTTAAATTTCCAAAACGGCAGCACCGTCTGTCTCCATTGCTTTCACTTAGTTTCATGTAAATTTGAATTTGCGCGCCGAACTGTAATATCAATTGTCGGTCTCTTCGATTCATTTTCTGGTAATGTCTAGAGATAGTCGCTTTAGCTATCTTCAAGGGCTGTCCTATAGTTGACCCTGCAATATAGTCTGTCTGCACATCTATACTCTGTTCCCCGAGAGAAGGTCCTACAGACGCACATGGGGGTTGCGATTTCTCGATGGAGGATTTTCCTTACCCTTTTTTTTACACGTAGTTTCTTTATTTCTCTTCGCATTTGTCCTTTGGTCCGAGTTGAATATTTATTACTTTCCTTGGGTTTCTTTCTCAAAATTTTCGAAAGACTTGAAAGTAATATATTCAGAGTTTGTACATTATTCCGATTCCAACGACATGTAATTTGTGCATCAAAATTGAAAATTGGAGAACTAATCAATATTAAATTGAATCTTGAGCTAAAGTGTCTTCAATAACTTCTTCAAATCATCAACTTTTCGAAGCAAGTAATATATCATTGGAATCGCAAAAATTCGTAGATGCTGATTATATTATTTTCAAATCGCTAATTGCAAAATTTACAGTTTTTAAATTTCCTTCCTTTGACCTGTCTGTGGGCAACAGACCCCTGCTGCGGTTAGGTCGCCGAAACAGATATCAGTGAAAAACCTTCAGGACCTTTTCTCGGGTAACAGAGTATAGATGGCCCAACTGACCTTTCATTTTTCTCCGTGAACCCTTACCGCCAAGCACTAAGTCAAGTGAATGAGAAGGTGTTAAATTTTGTTGGTCTACTGGTCTACTGACTAAACATGTTAAACATGTTTTGGACTTTACCACACTTTTACTATACGAGTGTAAGACAAAATTGCAATACCGGTATTGGAAAGTGAAATTTCAATATGTGTATTGCAGTTTCAAAGAATACGCGCCATTATCCACACATGTATTTGCAATTTTATTTTACAATACTATTTTATATATATATTAGGGTGACCAGAAAAAAAACCCTTTTGGTTTCCTTAAGAGCAAAGGCAAATAACGGTAGTTTATGCGATTGTAGAAGCCAGGTTTTATTTTTTTTATTTTAAACAATATTTAGAGGTGCCCCATCATCTTTGAATGTTGTCATTGCAAAAGCTGAGAATTTTGGTAAGTGAAAAGTCGATCGTAAAAGTGCAATCTCAGCTCTTTTCATTGATGTGACTTTATAACAGGTATAGTTAGCGTCCCTTCAATTATTATTACTCACTTTTCTGAAAAAGGGAAATATAACTATCGAAAGCTTTGCCGTGAAAGGGTCTGCTTTATGAGTTTATGGTGTCAAGACCCACTATGATCGACTTTTATGGCCGAGCTGATGAGCGGTCCGCCCAGAAAAAAAAAACAGCATATGTCGTAGACCTGTCAAATTTCCAAAATTTACTCAGATTTGTTTTCATTATTGCAGGCTTTTATAACAAATTTGTAGATTCTTTTTGGTTAAAAAACTTTTTTTTTCGTACCTTGGGCCGCTTTCAAAAAAAATTTAATTTTTTTTTGTTTAATCTTATTTTTTACGATTAAAACAAAAACTACGCATCCTATCAAAAAATAATTCATATCAAATTTGTAGCTCTTTTTTGGGTGAACAACATTTGTCTTATTATTTTTTTTCGTAGCTTGTGTCGTTTGTCCAAAAATTTAATCTTTTTTTTTAATGCTGCTTTTTACGAGCTTAAACAAAAAATACGCGTCCGATCAAAAAGTGATTAACAGATCTGTAGATCTTTTTTGAATGCACAATTTTTGTCTTCATCTTTTTTCGTATCTTGTATAGTTTGACCGCAAAATGGAATTTTTCATTTTTTTTGTGCGTTCAAAATTTGAATTTTCGATTTTTCCAGAAAATTCAAAAAGTTGTTATGACAATCTTATAGGGTGTTCAAAAAGCAATGTTTTTCTCCTCTTGACTTTTTTCATATCGTGCGTTGTTTGGCTTAAAATTTTCGTTTTTTTTTTAAATATTGAAAATGCTATAACTCTGGTAATTTGTTTTTTATCGAAAAAAATCATGAGGATAAATTGTTCGTCTTTTTGAATACTACGAACAGCCGTACATAGAATGTTCAAATTAAAAAAAAAAGTGATCTCAGCCATTTTGAACATGGTCTAAATTTTTGAATTTTTATCCAAAATGGCTGGCTAACGAACTTGAACTTCATTATCGGGCAATAAAAGAGTATAAAAAAAGCCAATCCAATCTGTCAATTCTTCCGAAATTTATCGTGCTAACAAACTAAAAGTCTACAGACACACTAACACAAACAGAGAGACACATTCGCGAAAACCTGTTTTTCGAGTTCAGGGAATCCCAAAACGTGAACATATAATATATAATAAACATATAATAAGATGAGCTAAGGTTACTTCATAGAAGAGTTGAGAGCATTTTATATTTCCTTCACTCCCACTTGCTATCGTAATGACTTGGACTGATACTAATACTGTTCTCTTCTCTGTTTCTATATCAATCTGAAGTCCTACGTAGTACATGGCTTCCTCTTCAGTAATCACAAATTCGACTTTTAGATCTTGTAAAACAGGACATATTTTTTTCTTCGATGTAGAACTTACAAGACCGTCATCTACGTACAACGCCAAAATTGTGAAAGATTTCGATTCTTAAAAAACATACACACACTGATCATTAAGACTTCGAGTAAAATCATGACGTTTTTAGAAATCATTAAGTTTCTTATTCCACTGACGAGGGCTTTGTTTAAGACCGTAAATCCCCTTTTGTAAATGACATACTCGGCCTGTATTATCATTATAACCTTTTGGTTGTTCCATATAAATGTCAAAATTTATATCACCATAGAGAAATGCAGTCTTGACGTAAAATGTCATTAATTCAATATCTTTATGAGCAATCACCGCTAGAATGGTTCTAATAAAATCATATACCTTATACCTTTCAACTGCTGCAGAAAAATATTTTTTAATCTTGAAAACCCATGTACATTTTATTGTTTTTCTATCAGGCGGCAGTTTGACAATTTTCCATGCATTGTGCTCCATCAATGATGAACATTCTTCATCCATAGCTCTTTTCCATTGTTTCTGTTCACTTAATGTTCACTTAATGTTGAACCAGCCATCCGAGCAAACAAAGAAACTGCAGGACGTTGACTTATGCGAACCATTGCATGAGGTTCAAAAGGTGTTTCTTTTGATTTTGATCTTTTTGGTCTCCCAGATCATTTATTGATGTATCTGATGCTCTGAACGTTCAAATGAACGAAATATTATTTCCCAATTCTATTTTATCCATAAATATTGTTTCAACTACAATTTAAAATATGCATTATAATTTTGTTTTAGTAATATAATACTTACAATATAAATGAACAAACATTCCAGTGCTTTTTATAGTTTAAAAAGTCATCAGTAAAAAATTCGTTCATTTGAACGTTCAGAACTTCAAGCACAACTTTTATTGCTCTTTTCTGTCTCTGGTGCTGATGTTTTGATCATATCATTTTCAAATTCAAAGAAATCCTCCTCTTCAAGATCTTCTTCCGCCGTTTTCATCCATGTATCTTCTTGACCAGTTTCTTTGTTAGATTTTTTTACATTCTCATCTCAATGAGAAGGTATTGGTTTTATGTGAAAAATGACTTTCGCGGATTCAATCAAATTTCGCTCAAAAAACATAAAAGATCCAAAAATAGTCAAATTTGGAAAAAATAAAACTTGTGCTGGGTTGTGCTCGACAAATTTAGTCTGTATTTCTCCTGAAAAAATTACTTGAGATCAACAGTTCTCATATTGAAAACTCAAAACGTAAAATTCAAAAAACATAAAAAATTCAAAAATATTCAAATTTGAAAAAAATAAAGCTTGAGCTGGGTTGTTCTCGTAAAATGCAGTCTTTATTCCTAATGACAAAATTACTTGAGATCAACAGTTCTCATATTAAAACTCAAAACTTAAAACTCAAAAAACATAAAAGATCTAAAAATAGTCAAATCTGGAAAAAATAAAACTTGTGCTGGGTTGTGCTCGACAAATTCAGTCTTTATTTCTTCTGAAAAAATTACTTGACATCAACAGTACTCATATTGAAAACTCAAAACATAAAATTCAAAAAACATAAAAGATCCAAAAATATTCAAATTTGGAAAAAATAAAACTTTTGTTGGGTTGTTCTCGACAAATGCAGTCTTTATTCTCTGTGACAAAATTACTTGAGATCAACAGTTTTCATATTGACAACTCAAAGCGTAAAACTCAAAAAACATAAAAGATCCAAAAATATTCAAATTTGGAAAAAATAAAACTTGTGCTGGGTTGTTCTCGAGAAATGCAGTCTTTATTCCTTGTGACAAAATTACTTGAGATCAACAGTTCTCATATTGACAACTCAAAACGTTAAACTCAAAAAAACATAAAAGCTCCAAAAATAGTCAAATTTGGCAAGAATAAAACTTGTGCTGAGTTGTTCTCGACAACTGCAGTCTTTATTCCCCGTGACAAAATTACTTGAGATCAACAGTTCTCGTATGGAAAGCTCAAAACGTAAAACTCAAAACGTAAAACTCAAAAAACATAAAAGATCCAAAAATAGTCAAATTCGGAAAAAATGAAACTTGTGCTGGGTTGTGCTCGACAAATTCAGTCTTTATTCCCTTTGACAAAATTACTTGAGATCAACAGTTCTCATATTGGAAACTCAAAACGTAAAACTCAAAAAACATAAAAGATCCAAAAATAGTCAAATTTGGAAAAAAATAAAACTTGTGCTAGGTTGTGCGCGACAAATTCAGTCTTTATTTTCTCTGACAAAATTACTTGAGATCTACAGTTCTCATATTAAAACTCAAAACGTAAAACTCAAAAAACCTAAAAGATCCAAAAATAGTCAAATTTGGAAAAAATAAAACCTGTGCTGGGTTGTGCTCGACAAATTCAGCCTATATTTCCTCTGAAAAAATTACTTCAGATCAACAGTTCTCGTATGGAAAACTCAAAACGTAAAACTCAAAAAACATAAAAGATCCAAAAATAGTCAAATTTGGAAAAAAATAAAACTTGTGCTGGATTGCGCTTGATAAACGCAGTATTTACTTCCTCTAATAAAATTACGTCAGATCAACAGTTCTCATATTAAAACTCGAAACGTAAAACTCAAAAAACATAAAAATACAAAAATAGTCAATTATGGAAAAATGAAAACTTGTGCTGGGTTGTGCTCGACAAATGCAATGTTTATTTCCTCTGAAAAAATTACATGAGGTCAACAGTTCTCATATTAAAACTCAAAACGTAAAATTCAAAAAGCCTAAAAGATACAAAAATAGTCAATTATGGAAAAATGAAAACTTGTGCTGGGTTGTGCTCGACAAATGCAGTCTTTATTTTTTCTGAGACAATTTCGTGAGATGAACAGTTCTCATATTAAAACTGAAAACGCAAAACTCAAAAAACATAAAAGATCCAAAAATAGACAAATTTGGCAAAAATAATTCTTATTCAGAATTGTGCTTGACAAATGCAGTCTTCATATTTCTCACAAAATTACGTGAGATCAACAGATCTCATATTAAAACTCAAAACGTGAAACTCAAAAAACATAAATGATCCAAAAATAGTCAATTGTAGAAAAATGAAACTTGTGCTAGATTGTGCTCGTCAAATGCAGCCTCCATTCCCTTTGACAAAATTGAGTGAGATCAACAGTTCCCAAAGTGAAAACTCAAAACGTAAAACTCAAAACTCAAAATAACATAAAAGATCCAAAAATAGTCAAATTTGGAACAAATAAAACTTGTGCTGGTTTGTGCTCGACAAATGCAGTCTTTATTTCCACTAACAAAAGTACGTGAGATCAACAGTTCTCATATTAAAACTCAAAACGTAAAACTCAAAAAACAACAGATCCAAAAATAGACAAATTTGGCAAAAATAGTACAGGTTCTGGGTTGTGCTCGACAAATTCAGTATTTATTCCCTCTGACAAAATTACTTGAGATGAACAGTTCTTATATTAAAACTGAAAACGTAAAACTCAAAAAACATAAAAGATCGAAAAATAGACAAATTTGGCAAAAATAATTCTTGTTGTGGGTTGTGCTAGACAAAAGCAGTCTTTATTCCCTTTAACAAAAGTACGTGGGATCAACAGTTCTCATATTAGAACACAAAACGTAAAACTCAAAAAACATAAAAGATCCAAAAATAGTCCATTGTGAAAAAATGAAAACTTGTGCTGGGTTGTGCTCGACAAATGCAGCCTTTATTCCGTTTGACAAAATCAAGTGAGATCAACAGTTCCCAAAGTGAAAACTCAAAACGTAAAACTCAAAACTCAAAAAACAGAAAAGATCCAAAAATTGTAAAATTTCGAAAACATAAAACTTGTGCTGCGCTGTGCTTGACAAATTTAGTATTTATTTCCTTTAACAAAAGTACGCGAGATCAAGAGTTCTCATATTAAAACTCAAAATGGAGAACTCAAAAAACATAAAAGATCCAAAAATAGGCAAATTTCGAAACCATGAAACTTGTGCTGCGTTGTGCTTGACAAATTTAGTATTTATTTCCTTTAACAAAAGTACGTGAGATGAACAGTTCTCATATTAAAACTGAAAACGTAAAACTAAAAAAACATAAAAGATTCAAAAATAGACAAATGTGGCAATAATAATACTTGTTCTGGGTTGTGCTCGACAAATGCAGTCGTTATTTCCTTTGAAAAAGTACGTGAGATAAACGGTTCTCATATTAAAACTCAAAACGTAAAACTCAAAAAACATAAAAGATCCATAAATAGTAAAATTTCGGAAACGTAAAACTTGTGCTGCGTTGTGCTCGACGAATTTAGTATTTATTTCCTTCAACAAAAGTACGCGAGATCAACAGTTCTCATACTAAAACTCAAAACGTAAAACTCAAAAAACAGAAAATATCCAAAAATAGTCAAATTTCGAAAACATGAAACTTGTGCTGCGTTGTGCTTGACAAATTAAGTATTTATTTCCTTTAACAGAAGTACGTGAGATGAACAGTTCTCCTATTAAAACTGAAAACGTAAAACTAAAAAAACATATAAGATCCAAAAATAGACAAATTTGGCAAAAATAATACTTGCTCTGGGTTGTGCTCGACAAATGCAGTCTTTATTTCATTCAACAAAAGTACGTGACATCAACAGTTCTCATATTAAAACTCAAAACGTAAAACTCAAAAAACATAAAAGATCCAAAAATAGTCAATTGTGGAAAAATGAAAACTTGTGCTGTCTCTGTACTTCCCCATATTTGTGCACAGACCCTTAAAAGTTAAAGGTCAAAGCATCAACAACTGTAATGTTGCGATCATGAATTCTCTTTTTTTAAAGCTCCTTCGGCTTTAACGAACACATTCTCGGCTCGTGCTTCGCTCTGGATTTTATACCAATTATATCAAATGTATATATTGTATTTATTTATGTATCTCAGCCTGAGATTGCTAATTCAAAGATTGCAAAATAAAGTACAAATTTTATTTATCATGATAACTTTAATATTTGTTTCTTATTTTGTATTAAATTGTACCCTCAACTACCCTGAACAAATGTATCATTTCAATAAATTTATATTATTAAAATTAATAATATGCATTAGTATTGAAACACAAGTATTTAGATTGTCTTGTTTTTATAATTAAAGAAAAGTTCGCATCCTATGAGAAAAAAGAAAACAATTTTGTTATTAAGCATTTTATTGCAACTTGTGACGTTTTTCCATATATTTAATATGTTTATTTTTAATGTTATTTTTCACGATTTGAACCAAAAATACGCTTCCTAGCGTACAGTGGGTCTAATAAAAATTTTATAACAAAAGTTTATAAAAAATGTATAGATCATTTTTCGTTGAATAACTTTTGTCTATTCATTTTTTTTCGTCTCTTGTGTGGTTTTTCCAACATTTTTTTTTTTAATGTGATTTTTTACGATTAAAACAAAAACCACGCTTCTTTAAAAAAATTATTTATGACAAATTTTTATAGCTCTTTTTTGTGTGAGCAACTTTTTTGTATTAATTTTTTTCATAGCTTGTGTCGTTCATCCAAAAATTTAAATCTTTTATTTTATTTTCTAAGATTAAAACAAAAATTACGCATTCTAACAAAAAGTGGTTGCTAATAAATTTGTAGATATTTTTTGAATGCACAATTTTGGTCTATTCGTCTTTGTACGTACCTTGCGTCGTGTTTCCAAAGATTTAATTTTTCTATTTTTAATGCTATTTTTGACTAATAAAAGAAAAACTACGCATCCTATAAAAAAGTGATCAATAAAAAATTTGTAGATATTTTTTAAAAGCAAAATCTTTGTTGCTTCATCTTTTTCATATCTTGTATAGTTTGACCGCGATTTTGAATTGTTTATTTTTCATTATTTTTTGTGCGATCAAAATTTGATTTTTTGATTTTTCAAAAAATTCAAAAAGTTCTTCTGATAATATTGTAGGGTGTTCGAAAAGCAACGTTTTTCTCCTCTTGACTTTTTTTCATATCCTGCAGCCAGACACATTCGCGAAAGCCTGTTTTTTGGGTTCAGAAGGTCTCAAAACGTGGTCATTTGAAAAAAACCGGGGGGGTCAAATTTTAAAGAAAATCTAATACCTTCCTGAATGAGAATGTAAAAAATATGAAAAACTACAGTCCTCAATAAAGATAATCTAGTACTATAGACTCTACATGTTCCCAAAATTGATTAAAAATCACTTCAATTTCAGGCTAAAAATTCAAGAAAAAACAAAACAGATTTATGGAGATACTTTTACTTCAATTTAAATCAAATATATGAGAAAAAAAGGATTGGAGGCGTCGGGTATCGATCCCGGTAACTCGCGCATGCTAAGCGACTGCTCTACCATCTGAGCTACTCCCCCTTTCGATTTGTTAAAGCAAGTTTTTTCTACTAAGCTACTCGCCTGACCCAAATTCAATAACAGAAAGAAAAAAAAGGATTTTGGAGGAGCCGGGCATCGATCCCGGTACCTCTCGCATGCTGAGCAAGCGCTATACCATCTGAGCTACTCCCCCTTTCGATTTGTTAAAGCAAGTGTTTTATACTAAGTTACTCGCCTGACACAAATTCAATACAAGAAATGAAAAAAAGTATTTTCGAGGCACCGGGTAACGATCCCGGTACCTCTCGCATGCTAAGCGAGCGCTCTACCATCTGAGCTACTCCCCCTTTCGATTTGTTAATGCGAGTTTTTTATACTAAGCTACTCGCCTGACACAAATTCAATGCAAGAAATCAAAAAAAAAATTATTTTTGAGGCGGCGGGTATACATCCGGGTACCTCTCGCATGCTAAGCGAGCGCTCTACCATCTGAGTTACTCACCCTTTCGATTTATTAAAGCCAGTTTTTTATACTAAGCTACTCGCCTGACCCAAATTCAATAAAAGAAATGAAAAAAAAGTATTTTGGAGGCACCGGGTATCGATCCCGATACCTCTCGCATGCTAAGCGACCGCTCTACCATCTGAGCTACTCCCCCTTTCGTTTTGTTAAAGCAAGTTTTTTATACTAAGTTACTCGCCTGACCCAAATTCAATAAAAGAAATTTAAAAAAAGTATTTTGGAGGCACCGGGTATCGATCCCGATACCTCACGCATGCTAAGCGACCGCTCTACCATCTGAGCTACTACCCCTTTCGATTCGTTAAAGCAATTTTTTCATACTAACTTACTCGCCTGACACAAATTCAATTCAAGAATTGAAAAAAAAAATTATTTTTGAGGCAGCGGGTATAGATCCGGATACCTCTCGCATGCTAAGCGAGCGCTCTACCATCTGAGCTACTGCCCCTTTCGATTTGTTAAAGCAAGTTTTTTAAACTAAGCTACTCGCCTGACCGAAATTCAATACATTAAATGCAAAAAAGTATTTTGGAGGTGCCGGGTATAGATCCCGGTACCTCTCGCATGCTAGCGAGCGCTCTACCACCTGAGCTACTCCTCCTTTCGATTTTTTAAAGCAAGTTTTTTATACTACGTTACTCGCCTGACACAAATTCATAACAATAAATGAAGAAAAGTATTTTGGAGGCACCGGGTATCGATCCCGGTACTTCTCGCATGCTAAGCGAGCGGTCTACCACCTGAGCTACTCCTCCTTTCGATTTTTTAAAGCAAGTTTTTTATACTAGGTTACTCGCCTGACACAAATTCAATAAAATAAATGAAGAAAAGCATTTTGCAGGCACCGGGTATCGATCTCGGTATCTCTCGCATGCTAAGCGAGCGCTCTACCGTCTGAGCTACTCCCCGTTTTGATTTGTCAAAGCATGTTTTTTATACTAAGTTACTCGCCTGACACAAATTAAATAAAATAAATAAAAAAAGTATTTTGCAGGCACCGTGCATCGATCCCGGTACCTCTCGCATGCTAAGCGAGCGCTCTACCATCTGAGCTACTTCCCCTTTCGATTTGTTAAAGCAAGTTTGTTATACTAAGCTACTGGCCTGACACAAATTCAATTCAAGAATTGAAAAAAAATTATTTTTGAGGCGGCGGGTATAGATCCGGGTACCTCTCGAATGCTAAGCGAGCGCTCTACCACCTGAGCTACTCCTCCTTTCGATTTGTTACAGCAAGTTTTTTATACTAGGTTACTCGCCTGACACAAATTCAATAAAATAAATAAAGAAAAGTATTTAGCAGGCACCGGGTATCGATCCCGGTACTTCTCGCATGCCAAGCGAGCGCTCTACCGCCTGAGCTACTCCTCCTTTCGATTTGTTAAAGCAAGTTTTTTATACTAGGTTACTCGCCTGACACAAATTCAATAAAATAAATAAAGAAAAGTATTTTGCAGGCACCGGGTATCGATCTTGTTTAAACAATTTATTATTGTTTTTAGCAATTTTCTCTTAGAATGGAGACAGAAAGTCGCGGTTTTTTCACAAATCTTACACTTTTTGTCAAATTTTTAATTAGAGAGAAGTAACAGTTTAATAATTCTAGCAAACACAATTGTTTAAACAATTTATTATTATTGTCAATAATATTCTCTTAGAATATTGCTAGAAAATTTCAGTTTTTTCTGAAATTTTCAACCTTATGTTTACTTTTCACTCAGATTGAGTTAAATAATTAATTAAAGTCTACAAAATTATTAGTTTAAACTATTCATTATTATAAATAATAATATTCAGTTCGAATAATGCTGAAGTGTTGCGGTTTTTTCTGAAATTTACAACTATTTGTTTACTTTTCCCATAGGGTGGGTTAATAATTAATTCACTTCAGCAAAAATAATTATTTAAACAAATTAATATTGTTTATAACTATCTTCTCTTAGAGTAATGCTAGACATTTGCTTTTTTTCTAAAATCTTCAGTTTTGGTTGAACTTTTTAGTTATGAATAAATAATAAGTTAACCTTAAGAAGAATCATTTTTTAAATAGTTATTTATTTTTTTATGTTAATTTTTTTGCCCATTTTCCAATGTTTACAAAAATTAATTAATTCATTTGCTTAAACAATTATTTTTCCCCAAATTAAAAAATTATAAAATCACTCCAAGTGAAAAATAGACAACTAGTTAAAAATTTCAGAAAAAACCGCAACTTTCTACCATCAAGCAAAGAGAATATCATAAAAAATTAAAATAAATTGTTGAAACAATTATTTTTGTTAACTTGAATCAATAATTACTTCACTTTAATTGAAAATTGGACCAAAAGTAAAAAATTTCGGAAAAAACGCAACTTTCTAGCATTATTCAAAAATAATATTATTAACAATATAAATAAATTATGTAAACAAATATTTTTGTTCATTACTTCAATAATTCGTTTCATTATTTTAGACAATTGGACAAAAAGTGGAAAATTTTGGAAAAAACCGCGACTTTCTATCTCTATTCTAAAAGAAAAATGCTATAAACAATAATAAATTGTTTAAACAATTATTGCAAGCATCTAATTTTCAGCGTAAAGTTGTGTTTTATGTAGCAGAAACAATTATTATTGAAAAAACCAAAAGAAAATTATAATTAGCGCTAAAACTAGCAAAACTCATTTTTTGCACTTATGGGGTTTTTTTGGGACCCCATAAAACAGACCTGCAACAAAAATTAACTTTTTTACGGCGATCCGCAAGTTTGTAATTTTTATGATGAATTAAATTATTTTTCACACGAAAAAAAGTTATCTAGCACTAATGGTCATCCAGAAAGTATATCTAGAAAGATTTATTGAAACTACGACGTTTATGACTCGCACAATCATAAATTCTTAACCTAACCGCGATTTCGTAACATTGAAGCGGGTAAGTTATTTTACATAAATATTCTCGTTAACTATGAAAACCCGTACTTCAGATGAAATAAAAACTTCTAAATAATTATTTTCCTTTAAATAATTATCTTATAATTATTTATCGTGAATTAATGTGAAACCAGGTATAGTTAATTAGATATTCAGTTAATTCGCTAATTACATATTACATTGTTGGACATATAAACACGAGGTACAATAAAATTTTGAATAACGAAATTGTTTTTAATTAGATTTGAAAATTTGCCTTTAACCTTTTTTTTCTCATGAGGCGCGTGATGAGAATGTGTTCGTTAAAGCCCAAAGAGCTTTGACAAAAGAGAATTCACAATCACTAAATTTCGGTTGATTTTTTTTTAAGATCACAGTTAGTTTCGTCAAAAAAGGAAGAATTTTCAAAAAACATTGTTGTATCCTCAAACAAAATAGATTAGTTTTCAATAAAAGAGTTGCCTTTTAGATAAAATAGATGAAATTTCTACTATAAAAGATGAATTTTCAAACCAAAAAGACGAATTTTCAACCAAAAAACTTGTTTTTGTGAAGAGAGAAAAAAAGACTGATTATTGAACATTCAGAAAAAGAATTAATTTTCAACAAAAATTATAAATCTTAAAGAAAAAAAATTAACAAATCAGTTAAACTTTCCGTTAAGTAGTTGAAAAAGACTTTGATCTTACACAGAACATAAATTCATTAAAAAATGACGAATTTTTAACAAAATTTTATAATTAAATGACACTTTTACCAAAAAGATGAATTTTCAAATCAAAAAGACGAATTTTCAACAAACCGTTTGAATTTTCGATCAAAAAACTTGTTTCAATCAAGAGAAAAGAAAGATTCAACTACATTAATTTTCAAAGGGGAAATAAGGGAAAGACTGAAGTAGAGCTGAGCGAAAAAATATATCTTTTTTTTTCAAATTCGGAGGGGGTCTACAATATTTTTTAATTTTGTAAAAAAATTTGTTTGGAAAAAAAATTTGTTCAACAAAATTTTGTTTGAAAAAAAAAGTTTTTTGGAAAAAAATTATGCAAACAAATTTTACGAAAATAAGATGTTAAAAAAATGTTTTGAAAAAAATGTAGTGAAAAAAAATGTTTGAAAAAAAATTTGAAAAAAATAGTCTGTTGACAATTTTTGAAAAAAATTGTTTGAAAAAGATTTTTGAAAAAATAATTTGACTAAAAAAAATTTGTTTGTAAAACAAATTTGATGAAAATTTGAAAAAAAATTTATGCAAACAAATTTAGTAAAAATGAAATGTTGGAAAACAATTTTTGAACAAAAAATGTAATGAAAAAAATATTGGAGAACAAATTATGAAAAAAATGTGTTGGAAAAAGTTTTGGAAAAGAAAATGTTAGAAGAAATGTTTGAAAAAAAGTTTTGAACAAAATTTCTTAAAACAAAATTCGATTAAAAAATTTTTTGTTCGAAAAAAAATTATGCAAACAAATTTCATGAAAATAAGATGTTAACAAAATTTTTTGAAAAAATATGTAACGAAAAAAAGTGTTTGAAATTTTTTTTTTAATTTCTGAAAAAAAATAGTTTGTTGACAATTTTTGAAAAAAAATTGTTTGAAAAAGATTTTGAAAAAAAATTTGATTGAAAAAAGTTTTTTTTTCAAATAAATTTGAAGAAAATTTGAAAAAAAATGTATGCAAAAAAATTTAATGAAAATAAAATGTTTGAAAAAAATTTAATGAAATAAATGTTGGAGAAAAAAATTTTGAAAAAAATGGTTGAAAAAAAATGTTTTGGTAGAACTTTTGGAAAAGAAAATGTTAAAAGAATTGTTTGAAAAAAAGTTTTGTACTAAATTTTTTAAAACAAAATTCGATAAAGAAAAAAATTTGTTTGAAAAAAAATTATGCAAACAAATTTTATGAAATTAAAATATTGAAAACAATTTAAGAAAAAAAATATAATGAAAAAAAATGTTTGCAAAAAATTTGAAAAAAAAAATATTTGGTCGAAAATGAAAAAAAAATTGTTTGAAAAAGATTTTTGAACAAAATTTTTGAAACAAAATTCGATAAAAAAAAATTTTTTGAAAAAAAAATTATGCAAACAAATTTTATGAAAATAAAATGTTGAAAAAAATTTAAAAAATGTATAATGAAAAAATAGGTTTGAAAATTTCCACATAGTTCTATTTCCGATTTCCAAAATATTTTTTTCGACCCCCCATAATGTCATCTAAGTTCGTAACATTACTTCCCCTTACCCCCCTTTTTTTTGTTATTAGTGCCCCCCCCCCCAACCCTCAAATTGTTAACCTAGTTTATGGACGGCCCCTTAATAAACCAGCCTTCCGATAGATAATAAGACCGGATAACCCTTTTTATCATCCGCTACTAGTTTTCGTTTCTATTTTAATTTTAGATCTAGACAATTATGAGTGACATCAGGAGAATTTTTCTCTCTCGATTTAGATTCTTTATATATTCGGCTTTCAGCGAAAAATTTTAAAGTTATTATAATAAATTTATTATTTCTGGTTTGAGTTTTAATTAATTGAATTTAAGACTAACGATTCTTCCTTACTTGAAAACAAATTAGAAAGGAAAGGAGCAGAACGATCCTTGACCGTGTATGAAAATTGTTGATGTCAGACTCAACACGTTATTATCTTACTACTATGGAATTTATTGCCCATTAGGATTCAGTGCCTATCATAAAGGGGTGAAAGCATATTCTTTTTATCCCTCAAGTCATTATATTAATATCGAGAATTTTGTGCATCAATTATATTTTATTGCCTGTATTATACATTCAAAAGTAGAAAAGGTTATAAGTCATTATTTGTTTGGAAAAAAAATAAACAAACTTTTTTTATTGATTAGAAGCATTACTACTAACTTTTCGTTATTTCAGACATATATTTATACTTTCAAGTCTGTCAAATCTCTAAAAAATAAAAATTAAACAGATTTTATTATAAACAACTGTTTGTTAGCGCAATCTAGTACTTACTGTAGCACAAAAAGGGGTCATCCAAAATTTATGTAAGCTTTTCTTCTGAAATTTTAACCCCCCCCCCCCCCTAAAGTATTTATCGCAAGTTTCACAGTCTTTCTCCTTTTTCTCGTTTTTCCACATAATCCAAACTTAATTAATAAATCCCAATAAGAAAATCCAATCAATTTTAGTTGGAAGTTTACTATTTTTGGCTGAAAAGTCTACTATTAAGTTTTTAGTTAAAAATTCATATTTTTCGGCTCAAACTTATTTGCTTGAAAATCCAACAATTTTGTTAAAAAGTTATCCTATTTGGTTGAAAATTCATCTTTTTGGCTAGAAAATTCAACAATTTAAATGACATATTTTTCCTTTCTTGAATAAAAAAGGTTTTAATTGAAAATTAAATTTTTCGTCTTGACAATCCATCTCTTTTTGTAGAAATTCAGTATTTTTTCTGAAAAATGCAACTGTTTGGTTAAACGTTAATTTGTTTCAGTTGAAAATGAACGCTTTTATGGAAAAATGAACTTTTTTATTGAAAAATGAACTTTTTTGTTGAAAATTGAACTATTTTGTAGAAATTTCTTATTTTTGGCACGAAAATTCAACAATTTGGTGGAAAATTCAACAACTGACGGGAACGGTAAACTACTTTGTTGAACAATTAATTTTTTCAGCTGAAGATTTATCATATCAGATAAAAATCCATTTTATTGGCTGAATATTTAACTATTTTGTTGAACATTCCTTTTTTTTTGAAGATTAATTTTGTGAACTGAAAATTTAACTAAACCATTTTTAGTTGAAAATGCATGTATTTTGTTAAAAATTCGTCCTTTTTGTTAGAAAATTAACCCTTTTATTTGAAAATGTAACTATTGGGTTGAAAATTCATGTGTTTTGTTGAAAATGCATTCTTTTTGTTAGGAAATTATTTATCTTTGTCGAAAATTGAACTATTTGGTAGAAAATCAATTACATATTTATTTAAAGTGCAACTCTTTGGGTGAAAATTTATCTTTTTTAGTTTAAAAATTTAACTATTTGTGAAAAATGTATGTTATTCATTGAAAATTCATCTTCTTGGCAGAAAATTTATCTTCTTGGTTGAAAATTTAATTATTTGCTTGAAAATTCAACAATTTTGTTAAAAAATTTTCATTTTTAGTTGAAAACTCGTTTTTTTGGTTAGAAAATTCAACAATTTGAATGAAATTTTTTTCCTTTCTTGAATAAAAAACGTTTTGATTGAAAATCAAACTTTTCGTTTTGAAAATCCATCTCTTTTTGTAGAAATTCAGTATTTTTTCTGAAAAATGCAACTATTTGGTTGAACGCTAATTTTTTTCAGTTAAAAATTAACTTTTTTGTTGAAAATTGAACTATTTTGTAGAAATTTCGTATTTTTGTCACGAAAATTCAACAATTTGGTGGAAAATTCGACAATTGACAGGAAATTTAAAGTACTTTGTTGAACAATTAATTTTTTCAGCTGAAGATTTATCATATCAGATAAAAATCCATTTCATTGGTTGAATATTTAACTGTTTTGTTGGAAATTCTTTTTTTTTAATTAATTTTGTGAACTGAAAATTTAACTTAACCATTTTTAGTTGAAAATTCATCCTGTTTGTTAACAAATTATTTCTCTTTGTCGAAAATTGAACTGGTTGATAGAAGATCAATTAATAATTTGAAGCGCAAATCTTTGGGTGAAAATTTCTGTTTTAGTTAAAAAAATTTAACTATTTGTGAAAAATTTATGTGATTTGTTAAAAATTCGTCTTTTTCGGCAGAAATTTTATCTTCTTGGTTGAAAATTTAATTATTTGTTTGAAAATTCAACAATTTTGTTAGAAAGTTATCCTTTTTGGTTGCAAATTCATATTTTTGGCTAGAAAATTTAACATTATGAATGTCATTTTTTTTCTTTCTTGAATAAAAACTTTTTTGGTTGAAAATTAAACTTTTCGTTTTGAAAATTAATCTCTTTTTGTAAAAATTTAGTTTTTGTTAACGCAACTGTCTGGTTGAACGTTAATTTGTTTTAGTTAAAAATGAACTTTTTTGTTGAAAATTGAACTATTTTGTAGAAATTTCTTATTTTTGGCACGAGAATTCAACAATTTGGTGGAAAAATTTAACTATTGGCTGGAAAGTTAATCTACTTTGTTAACCAATTCATTTTTTTAGTTGAAGATTTATCATTTCAGATAAAAATCCATTTTATTGGCTGAATATTTAAGTATTTTTTTGAACATTCTTTTTTTTTTAAATTAATTTTGTGAACTGAAAATTTAACAAAACCATTTTTGGTTGAAAATTCATGTATTTTGTTAAAAATTCGTTCTTTTTGTTAGAAAATTAATCCTCTTAGTTAAAAATGTAACTATTTAGTTGAAAATTCATGTATTTTATTAAAAAATGCATCCTATTTGTTAGCAAATTATTTCTCTTTGTTGACAATTGAACTAGTTGGTAGAAAATCAATTATTTATTTAAAGTGTAACTCTTTGGGTGAAAATCTAACTTTTTTAGTTTTAAAATTTTACTATTTGTGAAAAAATTATGTGATTCGTTGAAAATTCGTCTTTTTTGGCAGAAAATTTATCTTCTTGGTTGAAAATTTAATTATTTGCTTGAAATTCAAAATTTTATTAAAAAGTTATCCTTTTTGGTTGAGAATTCGTCTTTTTGGCTAAAAAATTCAACAATTTAAATGACATTTGGTTTCTTTCTTGAATAAAAAATATTTTGTTTGAAAATTCAACCTTACTACTAAGCAGATTAGTAGAATACCCTTACTAATTCATTTATTAACATAAATCTTACCATTTCATTTAGTAGAAAGTGATAAAATTACTAATTTAACAGTCAGATACAATGCTACTTAATTGCATTAGTAAAATTTCTATTAATTCGGATTTAGAGAGTATACACCCTAGTTAAATAGGGATTGGGGGGGGGGTCAAGACTTACAGACCCTAACCAGGGAGGGGGGTATGTGCTTTATAATTTCAACCAACAAAAAAACGGAAAATAGGTCTGATAATTAGGGGGCTCAAATTTGTCAAGGGAATTAAGAGGCCTTGAGTACTTTATGTACCTGATATACAAATTTTCAAATGTTAAATTTGATGTCTTAAATCTTGGGGGGGGGGGTTGCCCCAATCGCCCTCCTTTGGATCCGCCCTTGCCATAAATGGACATTTCCGTCTATGGAGTTCTCCATGGCATGCATGCTGGCCGAGCCGTCCCTGGAGTGAGAGGAAAATTGCCTGGTGGCAAAAGTGAGAGAGGAAAAGTAGTCTGAGGAAGAGAGAGAGAAAAGGAAGGAGCGCCACGCCTGTCCCGTTGTCAGAGCAAGAGAGGAAAGGACGGAGCGCCACGCCTGTCCCGTTGTTGCCCGTTGTCAGCCTTTTAGCCGGGACTCAAACCTCACGGCAGGTCGTTACCGTTAGCGGAATGGACCAGTCAGCCGGCCATGCCTTCTACGAGCTATTTCAATGACCGCCATACAGATGCCGCTGCGATAATGATTGGATGCTGCAGGTTCAATCTGCGCGCGCAGACTATCGAACATGGCTGATGAAATTGAAATACGCTCGAGATACCTTAATAACTCGACTTGGTTGATAATGTCCAGGTGGAAAAAAATATCCGGGTTATTCATACGGCAGTGGTGCAGAATGGCGATAAGGTAAATATGAAAAAAATGCAGGCCTCACGCTTTATGCAAATAAGCGCTTTTCCACGCTCTATGAACAGAAATGCTGCTGGCGTGAGCCGCGGACGTATAATTCTTATTTTTTTAGTCTTCGGTGTGCGTGACTCTTTCATGAAAAAGAGTTGAGTTTGTAATGTAGACTGAGTTTAAAAATATGGAGGGAATTATGCAAAAATGCTAGGACGGTATGGTTTTAAGAAGGAAGTTTATTAGTAGAAAAAATTATTTTGCTGATGAAGCAGGAAGATAATTTAGAGGCAAGCGTGTTGCGTAAAATTTATAATATTGTTTTTTCTTTCATGATTTTATTTCTATCATTGCGTAATTGGGCCAATATTGGGAGCCAGTGTTCTCATATTGGACTCAGGCTCAGAAGCGGCGGATCCTTTTTTTTTTTTGGCAGGGGTATAAAGACTTATAATATTGAATGGTACAATAAATAATAAATACATGTATGCAATTCATATTGCCAAAGATTTCAATAATTACCTAAAGATTTCACAGGTTTCGCAAAGACTTCGGATAGATTTGAAAGATTTCACAAAGACTCCTGTTATTTCACAATGATTTCAGATAGATTTCAAAGATTAAACCAAGATTTCAATGATTTCACAAATATTTTGGATAGATTTAAAAGAGTTTACAAAGACTTCAATCATTTCAAATATTACGCAGATTTCAGATGGATTTCAAATATTACGCTAAGATTTCAATGACTTATCCCAAAGATTTCGTATAGATTTTTAAAGTCTTCACAAAGACTTCGATGATTTCCCAAAGATTTCAACAATTATACAAATATTACCAAAGATTTCAATGATTTTTAAAGATTTCACAAAGATTGTAAATATTTCGCAAAAATTTCGGATAGACTCAAAAGATTTCACAAAGTCTTCAATTATTTCACAAACATTTTAGATAGATTTAAAATTTAAAGAGTGAAGAAAGATTTCAATTATTGCCCAAATATTTCACAAAGATTTCGGATAGACGTAAAAGATTTCACAAATATTACCAAATATTTTGCAAAGATTTGACAAAATTCCAATGATTTCCCAAAGATTTCATAAAGACTTCACAAATAAGACTTCAATGATTTCCCAAAGATTTCAATAATATCACAAATATTACCAAATATTTTAAAAAGATTTCGCAAAAATTTCAGATACTTCAATGATTTCCCAAATATTTTGAAGATTTATCAGATAGATTTAAAAGACTTCACAAAGACTTAAATGATTTCCCTAAAATTTCAATAATTTCACAAATATTACTAAATACATTTTAAAAATATTTCAGAAATATTTCAATGGATTTTCATAGTTTTCACAAAGATTTCAAATATTTCGCCAAGATTTCGGATAGATTAAAAAGATTTCACAAGGATTTCAATGATTTCCGAAAGATTTTAAAGATTTCGGTTCGATTCAGAAGATTTCAATAATTACCCAAAGATTTCACAAGTTTCGCAAAGGCTTCGGATAAATTTGAAAGATTTCACAAAGACTTTTATTATTTCACAAGGATTTCATATAGATTTCAAAGATTGAACTAAGATTTCAGTGATTTCACAAAGATTGCAAAGATTTTGGGTAGATTTTTAAAGAATTCACAAAGATTTAAAATATTACGCAAAGATTTCAGAAAGATGTCAAAGATTACGCAAGGATTTCAGATAGATTTCCAAGATTTCAATGATATTTATCCCAAAGAATTCCTATAGATTTTTAAAGTCTTCACAAAGACTTCAATGATTCCCCAAAGATTTCAACAATTATACAAATATTATCAAATATTTAAAACATATTTCCAAAGATTTTAGAAAGATTGCAATGATTTTTAAATATATCCTAAAGATTGTAAACATTTCGCAAAGATTTCGGATAGACTCAAAAGCTTTCACAAACATTTTAGATATATTTTAAATTTAAAGAGTGTACAAGGATTTCAATTATTTTCCAAAGATTTTACAAAGATTTTGGATAGATTTAAAAGATTTTAATGATTTCCGAAAGATTTCCCAAAGATTTCAATAATATCACAAATATTTTAAAAAGATTTCACAAAGATTTCGCAAAAATTTCAGGCACTTCAATGATTTCCCAAACATTTTGAAGATTTCAAATAGATTTAAAAGACTTCACGAAGACTTTAATGATTTCCCAAAGATTTCAATAATTTCACAAATATTACCAAATATATTTTAAAAATATTTCAAAGATTTCCAATGATTTCAGAAAGATTTCAATGGTTTTTCATAGTTTTCACAAAGATTTCAAATATTTCGGATAGATTTGCAAGATTTCACAAGGTTTTTAATGATTTCCAAAATGTTTAAAAGATTTCGGATAGATTCAGAAGATTTCAATAAGTTCCCAAAGATTTCACAGGTTTCGCAAGGACTTTGGATCGATTTAAAAGATTTCACAAAGACTTCTATTATTTCACAAGGATTTCAGATAGATTTCAAAGATTGAACAAAGATTTCAATGATTTCACACAGATCTCAAAGATTTTTGATAGATTTAAGAGAATTTACGAAGACTTCAATCATTTCTCAAAGATTTCAATTATATCATTAAGCCGTTTCCCTTTCGGGGTAGGCGTGAATTGCTCGGTGGTAAAGTAGTGATGTGTGGATGGGATACAATAAACTTCCAAAAAATACTTTTCAATTTCTTCTTTCTCATTCAATTTCCATATTTTGCAATCCGCATAAGAGATAGTGATTAGAAAAATAGAAAAACCAATCAACTTCCAACCAAAAATGAAAAAATAATTTCTTCTTCCTCATTAAACTTCCATATTTCACAATCCGCATCAGAGACAGTGATTAGAAAAAACAAACTTCCAACCAAAACTTTTTAATTATTTCTTTCTCATTCAATTTCCATATTTTGCAATCCGCATGAGAGATACTGATTATAAAATACAATAAACTTCCAACCAAAAATTTTTTATTTCTTCTTTCCCATTCAATTTCCATATTTTGCAATCCGCATAAGAGATACTGATTAGAAAAAATAATGAACTTCCAACAAAAACTAAAAAAATAATTTCTACTTTCTCATTCCATTTCCATATTTTGCAATCCGCATAAGAGATAGTGATTAGAAAAAACAATAAACTTCGAACCAAAACTTTTTAATTTCTTCGTTCTCATTCAATTTCCATATTTTGCAATCCACATAAGAGATAGTGATTCGAAAATACAATAAACTTTCAACGAAAACTATTTAATTTATTCTTTCTGATTTAATTTCCATGTTTCGCAATCCGCATAAGAGATAGTGATTATAAAATACAATAAATGTCCAATCAAAACTTTTTAATTTCTTTTTTTTCATTGAACTTCCATATTTTGCAATCCGCATGAGAGATAGTGATTAGAAAAAACAATAAACTTCCAACCAAAACTAAAGAAAACAAAAATTTCTTCTTTCTCATTCAATTTTCATATTTTGCAATCCGCATAAGAGAAGGTTTTTAAAATAAATTCCTCAAATTATAATTGAAGAATGACAGCGGAATTTTTCAGAAGAGCGACAAAAGATTCTGTAAAATCGAAATCACAATTTAAAAATAAGACGGAAGTCCACTTCCGAGATGACGTGTTGCTAATTTAAACCCAAAAAAATTTGATTTGAAACTGTTATCCATTTTTGAGGAAACAGATGTGTCAGCTGACAATCTCGAAGTGACACTGACCCCAAATAGGAATAAGCTAGGTTGTGGATTGCGATAAAAAATTTAATCAGTTTAAATAACAAATAAAAACTTGCTCCCGAGATATTGAGCTTCTAAATGAGAATAACAAATGTTTAATGCAAATTATGCTCTTCCGAGAGAAATGAATTTAAATAAACGGTAGTAATTTCAAAAAATATCGTGAAGGGAAGAAAAGAAATTTATTACTGTATTAAAAAAATGATGATTCGAACAAATCTTTTTATCACAGCAGTTATTTGATATTTTGAGAATTTTTTATGCAATAAAATTTTCGAAAAAATGTTGGGTATCAAGTTTTGTACTGCAACCCTCGTACAAGTTTCGTCGAATAAAAAAACGTGCCATCAATTCAATCTAATGATAAGCTGATATCATCGTAATTCCATCAATTTATGAGTCGAGTGAAGAAATTAAAATTTAGATCAAATCCAAATTTAAATTTCTCCTTGACCTGTAAAATTATATTCTAATACAAATTTTCGGAATTAAAACAAGGAACCAAAAAGCTCAAAATCCCCTTCCTTCTTTTCTTTTTGTCATTCTTTATTTTCATTTTTTTATATTTACAAAAATTTATTAAACATTTTGTCATGACGGAAAAAAATTGCTGATAGTTTATTTGTTTATACTCTATTACGCAAGATGTTATTTTATTATTCGAATAATAAAATATTCATTGATACAATACATTACCAGAATTCTATCTGGTTTCTGATCGTATAATTTTATAGAAGAGTAACTTGTCCGATTCTAGTCGAATGTTTATACAGCTGAATTAATTCTTTTTGAATAACATTCAGGTGCTGGAAATTATGACGTCGTGTAATCTAGCGTTGTAAATTGTTCTAAAAATAATTTTTTTATACACAAAAGCAAAACTTCGATAGGAAAAAAATTCTATAACAAAATAAATAAAACAGTTGATAAAAATAATAATAAAAATCCTATAGAAAATAAAATACTATAAAATGTTGAATAATGAAAGCTTAATTTTTTATGTTATTTCATCAATAACTTTTTATATTATTATATTCATCTTTTTGAAAACAAATTTAGTGCAATAAAAAGGAAACAAAATATAAGTTTATAAATTTATCATTTTTGCAATTGATAAATTTATAAATTTATACATTTATAAATATGTGTTCTAAAATTTGGTGTTACTGACCCGGTGAATGAGAAATTAAAGGAATTGAAGCTTATTAAGTCGGATGACAAGAGCAGACGAATCTGACCTTTCAAATTCGGTCATTTGGCGCCACAGTGAATAGTAGCGCCACGTGCTGAGATATCAAATTATTATGTCTGATCTGCCTTACTAAGAATGCGGAGTCTTTTTTTCACTCTTGGACAAAAAAATTTATACCAATGTCAACTTTACAAAATTTGAACGAATAGTATAGAAAAAAATTATTTTATTTATTATTTTAAACTTTTACGACTTTCAATTGAAGTCGATTATTCAATTTTTGATGATCGACTTTTCCTAATTTGCTCGTTTTCCCGAAAAAGAAATTCCCTGGTTTTTTGAAGATTTTGTAATTTTTGAAAAATTACAAAATTTAGTTCAATTTTGAAGCTTCATTTTTAACTATTCACCATAGTTGAATTATAAGCTGAAAAAGATCAATTTTCAACCAAAAATGTAATAGTTTAATTTTCAGTTTGAAAAATTAATTTTAAATGAAACTGATGAATTTTCAACTAAAATTATGAATCTTTGACTGGAATAGTTGAATTTTTTATTTTTTTTTTTAATCTTCAAAAAAATACATGAATATTCAACTAAAAAAGATAAAATTTCAACCAAAAATTGACAAATTAAATTTTCAGTTCAAAACATTAATGTTTAACCAGAAAGATGAATTTTCAACTAAAATTATGGAATATTCAATTTGGATAGTTGATTTTCAGTTTAAAAAATTATCATTTTCAACAACAAAAAAACTAATTTTCAAAAAAATAGTTACATTTTCAAACAAAGTGATTTATTTTCACTAAAATGATGAATCTTGAACTGGAATAGTTGAATTTTAAACCGAAAAGATGAATTTTAAAACAAGTAAATTAATCTTCAAAAAAATACACAAATTTTCAACTAAAAACCAAAAATTGAATAATTAAATTTTCAATTAAAACATTAATTTTTATACAGAAAGAGGAATTTTCAACAAAAATTATGGAATATTCAATTTGGATAGTTGATTTTCAGGTTAAACCATTATCATTTTCAACAACAAAAAAACTAATTTTCAAAAAAATAGTTACATTTTCAAACAAAATGATTAATTTTCAACTAAAATGCTGAATCTTGAACTGGAATAGTTGAATTTTAAACTAAAAAGATGAATTTTAAAACAAGAAAATTAATCTTCAAAAAAATACACAAATTTTCAACTGAAAACCAAAAATTGAATAATTAAATTTTCAATTAAAAACATTAATTTTCAGACAGAAAGAGGAATTTTCAACAAAAATTATGGAATATTCAATTTGGATAGTTGATTTTCAGTGGTATACTATAACTGCAGTAGCTTTTCATTTATCAAATCGTTTGCTCGACGTCAATAAGTCTCTTTTAACTCTATGTCAAATAGTTATGAATTTTTTGAAGTGAAATGTTTTCCAAGTTTGTGTTATGAGGGAAGAAAGAAAAATCGAAAAACGAAGTTTTCTCGAAAAAAAGGCTAAGCCGATTTTGATGAAGAAAGGATACTGTATTGGCTTCAATGCCACAATATTACAAGAAAATTACGGTTCTGTTTCCAAAAATACATTTTAAACAAAATTAAACCTTTTTTTGTTTTGAATTTCTGCATGGGGAAAAATATAAAATTTTGAATTGGTGCCTATGTCTACGAAACCAGTCATTGAGATGGCTTTATCTCTTTTCGGATTGATTACTTGAATTTGGTTAAATTCACCCTTTTTAAGTCAAATTTGAATATGTTAAACCTGAAATTTCTCTAGCTTAAATAAAAAAGTATGCTATTATTTTGATTGTGCAGAAAAACTTTTTCCCAAGAATTAAAATGTTTTGAATAATGTTGCGATTTTGGAAAGCTTTTGACTCCACAACAAATTTTTTTCTCATTGAAGAAAATTAATAGTGTGTTTTTCCTTTTTATTTTGGGGCACATGTTTTAAAAGCTTGTCATCACTTTTTTCTCTAAATATTAACAATGTAACACAGAAAGTTTTATTTTTGATTTCAATTCGGCACATCTGAAGCTACATTCTTAGCAGTCCACATTTCCATCGTTTATCTTATATTGTAGGCACCAACATTAAAAAAATAAAACTATAACATAAAATATGTTATTTTTAATTTCGAATGTACAAACCAAAATCTGTAATTTGAGGCATCTCCGAAGAAAATGGATAATTAGGAATTAAAATAAGAGTTCAATTTTTCCCAAGGTTTACAATAATTTTCTACGCTCTGCAGTAGTCACTTTATGGGGCAAATACAACACTTAAAAATGCATAAACTTATTTTAGTTTGAACATTATAATCTTAGCACGCCAATAATGATAATCTTATTTATTTTCCAGAATATAAATCTTACATATGCTACTTCATGGGAACACCTAATAAATGGTACCTTTAATGGCTTTTTCTGTGATATGATCAAAGGAATTGTCGATATCAGGGCTTCTTCTTTGCAGTTCAAATCAGGAAAAATATATGTTCGTGAATAAACTGTTCAATCTTACTTCGCCAGGTAAAACTAAAATTATAAATAAAACTGCAATCGCCACATTGTTTTTGAATGAAATGATAAAAACTGATATTTCCTATCATGTTCGAATTTTGTGGGCTGCAATCATTTTTCGTCATCCGAAAATGAATGAAGTCAGAAATTATTTCCTAAAGCCTTTTACTAGAGATATGTGGTGGGTAATTGCGAATACAGTCGTTATTTATTGAGGCTCGGTATATTTCGATACAAAAATTTAGACAAAAATATATTGAAAACAGTATAGGAAAAACAAATTACCCCGCTTTGGATAGTGTGATGACTGCACTTGTAGCCGCTTCTCAGCAAGACAAGTTAAAATATTATAAATTATTATTCCAATATCATCAAAATATTTTTCCTACTCCTAACTGATTATTAAATAATAAAATACGATTTTCTGTAGATTCTGACAATTTACTTATTTTTTATTTCGCTCGCACCGTGTTACTTTCACTATTCGTGTGGGTTCTTTTTCTTTACTAATTTTATGCTGCTTCTGTAGTGGGATTTTTACTTTCAGAAGAAACTCGATTTAGTAAGGCTACAGAAGATCTTGCTCATAGTAGTCTTGAAGTTGGAATTATAGGTATGGCATATCATTATTATTTAGGGCAGATCACCTTACAGTAGATAATTGTTCATTAAAAGCACAAATATACATGAAATGATTATTCATATTTTGAATTTAATGACACATATGGAGTCCGAACTATTAAATAAATTGAATTAATTGTTTTCATAGATTATTATTTGAAATAATTAAGTATGTAAAAAAATCATTAATTAGCTCTTTAAAATCTCCCTCCTTCCCCTCTCCTTCTGCGCTCATGTCTTCTTATCACCCCCTCCTTTCCGGCCTCGCCCCTCCTCATTCAGGGCCATCCGTCTCTCAGGAAAAAAATTAGCAGACGGTCGGAGGGACAGACATACGACCGAAACTATAAGTGTTTCTGCTCTGGGCTACGACACCCTAAAAATGAGTCCAGGTAGGTGTCACGGGCCTACAAAAAAGGGTTTTGTTGTTTATTTAAATCTAATATAATGGTTCATAATCATCAATATTTTTTGTGAAACGTCCCATAATGCTCTATGTTATTTTATTATACTGTAGAATGAAATGATATTTTCAAATGCTGAAGTAAAAATCAAATAAATCAGCAATTAGTATGATTTATGCAACACGTATTGTTTATGTTTTCTCCGAAAGCAATCTCGGAGAGTATAGAAAAAGCTGTCATCTCTATGCGTACTAGCCAAGTTTCAAGTGTCTCTTATAACCAGGTTTTCCAAATACCTTGCGTGCACCACGGCTAATCACGTCCTGGCCGGGGATTGAAAAACCCAGCTATATCAAATTTGGATGCCACTCACCTGCGGCTGCGACACCAATCACGGGAGTCAACCGAGTTCGTAAGTCGCACTCTTTCGACTCACGAACAAACCACGAAGCTCGTTGTATTTTTTTCACAGGCGCCAGATAGGTTATCCTATCCGAGCCCCGTCGGATCCGGTTTAGTCGCGACCACTAGGCTAATCCGCCAGCTCTCTGTTGTGCACGAGAAGAAGGGTGAGATCGGTAGAGTGAGAGAAAGTAATGTCTTTAAAAGTGAAGTTGGTGAAATAATCACGATTTCACTTAAAAGTTCACAATATAAAAACAACATTTATTCAAATGAAGAAAATAAACATTAAAAAAAAAACTTTACAAAAGGCGTGTATCCCTGAAATGGTCGACGGATCGCCTGAGTACCCGCTACCTTCAAAATGGCCATCTGTGACGCCTGCACTTGCAGCACGTCACCTTACGTGCACAACGCGTGCCTACACCGCGGATTCCATCAGGAAAGCCCGCCTCAACTAACTGTAGTCGGGTTTTGAGTCAGCGGTGCCCCACTCCAGGGTGTCGCAGGAGTCTGGTTCGACACTAATATACCAATATACATTACTTCTATTGCACACGCGCTCCCTAAAGTCACACCGCGTGAAGGCCCAGAAGTGAAAACTGACGAACTAATGAAGAGGCCACTCACCTTGTAACCACTTGGCGTATTCCTCCTTATAATTTTCCATTTCGCGTTTGATTTTCCAATTTGATTTCCAGCTTCTATGCTTTTTTATCTCCCCGGTCCGGTTACGCCGGATGTACCGTCGCCATGTTGAGAAACTTAAGTGACAGGTCCCGCGTTCTTCTCTGCTTCCTTTCTTCTCCACTCTTCGTTTCGCGCCTGTCGATTGGTCTGTTGGAATGAAGATGGCTGGCCTGTCGATCTTGGCCAATGGGTGCCTTCGTGCTTCTGCTGCGTGCTGCCCATTGGTCCTCACGCGCTGACTCGAATATGGCCGTTTACTGAATCTTAGCAGCGTGGGGGTCCCATAGCTGAAACTGAAATATAGTCAGTCTGACACTCTAGATTTTCAGGCTGACTAACCATTTTTCTCCGTATAGGAAGCTCATCTTTTCGAATTGAAAAAATTGATGCCTCTTTTGATTCAATTGTTTTGTTAAAATTCTTCACTTCTGGTTTAATTTAACGGTCTTTGATTCAATATAAGAATCTTTATTTGAGTAAAATATTAACTATTACGTTTTTTGTTGAGAATTTATCTTTTTTGGTTGAAAGTTTGACTACATTGTTGAAAGTTGAACTAATATTTTTTATAATAGGAACCAGTAAGATTGTACCCCCCCCCCCTCAATCGCTTTGCATTACTTAGACTGTAGAGGATGACCCCTGAATAAATTCAAGAAAATCTGAAAAAAAATAAAACGGTGGCCCATTTGAGATAAATAATTCATGAAATTTTCCGAAAAATTGCCGCCATTTAGTTGATTTTTGACAATTTTTTTAAGACCAGATATTTGCATACTGGAACGCTAAAAAAAATGGTTCTTCTTGTTATACACTGGGTTCCCAGTTTCACAAGTTAAAATACTCATTTTGTCCACAAATTTTCAAAATTTATTCAGTGAAGAACTTGTCTAAAATTCTTACAAAAAAAAACAACATATTTCGCTCTGGGAAACGGTTACGTGACATCACCATGCGCATTCTGGCTGATTTGAAATAAATCCGCCATAAAAAATTCTGAAAAATTATTTTTTTATTCAAGTTATTTCGTAGGTAAATATTATCGAATAAAAAAAAAGTCGCTGTGGACAGGGTTCGAACCTACGCGGGCATAGCCCATTGGATTTTAAGTCCAACTCCTTAACCACTCGGACACCACAGCTGTTTCTTTTAATTTGCATTCATTTTGTTTATTAACTGTTAAATATTCACGGAGATAACATTATATGCTTATTTGCGTCATAAACCAATGACTAAGCTACATGCGGACTCACTGACGAACACTGCGTTTGAAGTCACAAACGTAATGTTAATGTTAATGTCAATGTTTAGATAAGAGTAGCATATATAATATGATAGTAATAGATAAGACCTATATCTGAAAATATATGTACATTTTCGGTGATTTTTGACGGAGCCGAATTTAGGTCTCAGGCCATTTGAGGCCGCCCTACAATTTGCCGCCCTTTCTCAATTTGCATTACTCGGTTTTTTCAAGTGAAATTGAATAAATGAATAGTTTCTTTTTCTATAAAATTCTAATAAATAACAAAAAATCCAACAAAATTGTTAAATTTTCACATGTAAGTGATCATGTAAATTTTTAGTTGACTTTTGTGTCCCTTTTTCTCGGCAGGTTTGACTTTTCGAATGGGAAAAGTGTGGGACTTTTGTTTTGGGCTACACGTATTGCGAAGGTCATTCCGAGGAGGGAAATGGGATCTGGAATACTGAGAATGATGGTAAAACACATTAAAAACCAAATAGGTTTAAAATGAGGGAGTTTTGCGAAGAACCATAATTTTCATTTTCAAACAGGGAATTTCCATAAAGAATTATAATTTTATTTGAAAAAAAAGTTTTTCACATCGAACGGGAATCTTGGAAAAGAATTTGAATTTCCTCTTCAAAATTTTGAGAGAAGATTTTGTTTCTAAATTATATTATACAATTTTGTAAATCAATATAATTCTGCCATGTAATTATAAGAATGTTTAACATGGAACGCATTATAGTTTCTTTTCCAAAAGTCCACGTTTCAAATCAGAAATCTTATAAATCTCTATAAATCTTTAGAAATGGTTGGAAATCATTCAAAGCTCTTGAACACATTCAAATTGACCAGAAATAGGGTTTCGAAACCGGAAGAGTGCGTCGATTCTCGAATCTTCGGTTCTCGAAAAATTGGTCGGTTCCGGTATTTGAATAATCGACCCTGGGAATCTAATCTTCGACTCCGATTCCTCCCTTTATAAAAGCCGGCCATTATTTGAAATTTAATTTAATTTAATACTTAATTTTAATTAAAATACATAATAATTTGATTCTAAATCACTAATGAATTAATGTTGATATCAATTAAAATAATTAATTAAATCTAATATTATTTAAAATTATTAATATTTACCTAAATTAATTCTCAATATCAATTCTTCGATTCGCGGGGTCGAATCCCGGCGTCGAGAGTCGATTTTGGAGCCAACTCTGGGGTAGGGAATCGATTTCCAGAACTCGAATTTGCCAGAATGAAATTTTGTCAGAAGAGCGCTCATTTCAGAGCATGTAACTGCGGGCAGGAAATTTATGAATACAAGAGCGGTGTTTCTTTGTAAAATAGTGCAAAGGTCGGTAAAGGGAGAAGGTTTCTTTACATAATGAAGCAACAGATGGCGATATGCGTATCTTATTACTGAGGATGCCAAACGAAACCCCCAAACAGAACTTTGTTTTAAATATTTATTTAAATACTGAATACAATTCATCAATGAAAATTTATTGTTAAAATTATTTTGAAATTGTTGTTTGTCGAAAGTTGTGTTTCCAGGTGTAAAAAATACATCTTCCTCGTGGAAGTTTGTTTAAGAAATGAAACCTAAGATACCCGGATGATTTTTGAAAGTTGTCCAAACGCTTTAAATACACCTTCGTTAAGGAATTTAGTTCAAGAAATAATATTTAAAACACCTTTGTGTTTTTTCTTTGAAGATCTTGTCGATCTAACAATTAATCTTTGTATTCCAGGTGTCAAAAATACCTCTTCTTCGACGAAGTTCCGGTCCAAATAAAAATTGTATACACTTCACTGGATATTTGAAGATCTCATTCCATTAGGTCATTCTGGTATTCTAGGTATTTAAAGTACATCTTCCCCGAGGAAGTTTGGTTAGGAACTGAAATGTAAGATACCCGGATGACTTTGTAAAGGACTCTACCTGCGAATAATTAATTCTGGTAGTCCGGGTATTAAAAATACATCTTCCCCGAGCTGGTTTCGTTAAGACTGAAAATTTAATATAACGCGATGATTTTAAAACGGTCTCGTCGTACGAACAATTAATTCTGGTCGTCCAGGTATTAACAATACATCTTCCCCAAGGAAGTTTGGTTAGGAATTGGATTCCAAGACCCGGATGCTTTTATAAGAGTCTCGGCGTACTAAAAATTAATCTTGATCATTCAGGTATTAGAAATACATCTTCCCCGGGGAAGTTTGGTTATGACTACCAGCATTAATTATTATTCTTATAAAATTATCCGGATATCTCGCATTGCAGTTCTTTATCAAACTTCTTCGAGGAAGATGTATTTATAATACCTGGACTAACAGAATTAATTCTTAGTACAGGACGAGACCTCTTCAAAATCATCCGAGTATGTTAAATTTCAATTCTTAACTAAACATCCTCGGAAAAGATGTATTTTTAATACCTGGACTATCAGGATTTATATTTTGGTACGAAAAGACCATTACAAAAGTATCCGGGTATCCTAGATTTAAATTCTTAACCAAACTTCTTCGAAGAAGATGTATTTTTAATACCTGGACAACCAGGATTAATTTTTAGTACGACGTGAGCTTTCTAAAATCATCCGGGTATGTTAAGTTCTTAGTCTTGAATTAACTTTTTTGTTGAAAATTTAACTCTTTTGTTGAAAATTCGTCTTTTTGGTTTGGAAAATGGTTGAAAAATCATTTATTTTGTTAAAAATTTAAGTACTTTGGTAGAAAGTCTAAATTTGGTCGAAAAGTAACTTTTTTGTCGGAAATTTAATTCTATTGTAGAAAAGTCGTCTTTTTAATTTGAAAATGCTATAAAACTACACTATTTGCTTGAAAATTAACTTTTTTGTTGAAAATGTAACTCTTTTGTTGAAAATTCGTCTTTTTGATTTCAAAATGCTAGAAAATTCAACTATTTGGTCGAAAATTAACTGTTTTGTCAGAAATTTAACTCTTTTGTAGAAAGTTCGTCTTTTCTGTTTTGAAATACTAGAAAATTCAACTATTTAGTTGAAAATTTAACTCTTTTGTAGAAAATTCGTCTTTTTGTTTTGAAAATGCTAGAAAATTCAACTATATGGTTAAAAATTTACCTTTTTGTTAGAAATTTAACTGTTTTATTGGAATTTAGACTCTTTGGTTTGAAAATGGTAAGAAATACAACTATTTGGGTAAAAATGAACCTTCTTGGTGAAAATTAATACTTTTGGTATGAAAATTCAACTACTTGGTTAAGAATTCATGTATTTTGTTAAAAATTGAAGTATTTTGGTAGAAATTCCAAATTTTGTCGAGAATTAACTTTTTTGTTGAAAATTCGCCCTTTTGGCTTAAAAATCCATTTTTTCCCGTAGCAAATTTTCATATTTTTTGGGTAAAAAGACGAATGTTTGGTTAAAAAATGTGTCTTAAAAATCTTACTTTAACCAATGCCTACTTATGAAGTATCATCTTAGTTATTTTGATTTTTAAACTATAAAATTAAGGAAGTGAAAAAAGTAACTTTTTAGGTCACTTGAAGTTACTTTATCTAGTAACGAACTAGTTACCTTTTTCCGTCAAGTAACGTAACTAACTAATTTATCAAACAAAAGTAACTTACCCAACACTGGTTAGTTATTTTATTTTTTTTACCTCATATTGCAATATTTTTCTAATTCTTTGCTCATAAAAACTGGTAATAGTAAAATTATTGTAGAATATCGATTACCTAATGGATTCGTGTAGGTCATGGTTGGAAGTAGAACGGAGAGCTTTGAAGGAAGCCTTCGGTCACAACTTTCTATCGTCAAGCCACTGATTATGTAACGGTTTTACGCGCTCAATTAACGTAGTAAAATGAAAACCTCCATACACTTCTAGAACTTTCGTTTATTTGCTTATTATGCCATGTCTATTAGAAACGTTACGATTTTATGGTCTACGTGCGTACTCTCACGAAAATATTAATAATTTCACGGTGACTCAAATCAAAGAAAAAATTTACTGTAAACTCACGGTTTATTTGTGGATAACAAAATTTTATCCCAGTTATGGTTATTCGCAGACGAAAAAAATACACACACAATTTCGTATAATTTGTTCCCTCATCCAACAAAATTTGATAAAATCCCATAAGTGGCATTTTTATTTGGGATATTTATATCCGATATATGGAATGCTCTTGGTAAAACTATTGGCCATAAAAAAAAATAATAAAAATTTCCATTTAAACTCTATTTCGATTATTGTTCGGCACAACAGGACTCATCCTTATTGTTCAAATATTTCGTTTCAGTGATCAACTTTTTTAAAACTAGTTTTATTGAAAGAAAAATAAATTCTATGCAAAGTTTTCGGTTTAGAATTATAAACAGCGTAAAATAAAAACAGTTTACAGATGATTAATGCAAAATTCTTCATTACTTTATGTAGATCGAAATATAATTGTTAAGTTTTAAAACACTTTCACTTTCAGATTCCAAGCAATTTTTGAATTAACTCAATAATTTAAAGAGATTTCACAGGATTTTAAAGATTTTTTTTTTATTTTCTAAGAATTTTCAAGAGCTTTTAAAAGTTTGAAGGAATTTTAAAAGATTTCCAAGGAATTTTTAATAATTTAAAGGGATTATCTTAAAGATTTTAGAGTATTTTCCAAACATCCAGGGAATTTCAATGAACAAGGGATTTCAAAGGATTTGAAATATTTTACGGTATTTTTAAAGATTCAAAGTCATTTTCAAGAAATTAAAAATTTTCCAAGGAATTCCCACGGATTTGAATAATTTTAAGGGATTTTAAAAGCTCTCAAAGTATTTGAATAAATTTCCAGGATTTCAGGAAATATCAGATTTCATAGAATTTCACAGGATTTTATAATATTTTAATGGGTTTCAAAGAATTCATTCACAAGAATTGAGGAATTTCGTAGGATTTCAAAGATTTGAAATAATTTCAAAGAATTTACTATATTTTAAACGAGTTCAAAGAATTTGCCATTGATTTCAATAATTTGAAGGGATTTAAAAGAATATTAAAGATTTGAGGATATTCTTGAAAATTCCAAGATATTTTCAAGAGCTTTAAAAAGTTTTAAGGGATTTTGAAAGATTTCAAAGGATTTTCATTTTTTTAGGAGAATTGTTAAAAATTCCGATGAATTTTCAAGAGCTTTGAACAAGGGAGTTCAAAAGATTTGAAAGGATTTCAAATATTTTAGGGTAATTTAATAGAGTCCAAAGAATTTTTTAATGAACTCAATATTTTGCAGGGATTTCAAAGAATTGGAAAGATTTTAAGGTATTTCAAAAGATGCCAAGGCATTTTCAGGAGACTTAAAACATTATAAGGGATTTCCAAGGATTTTAATGATTTCAATGGTTTTAAGGATTTTATAATATTTAAATGGATTTCAAAGAATTTACTCGCAAAAAGAGAGGAATTTCGTAGGGTATCAAAGATTTAAAGAGATTTTCAAATATTTTTTGCAATTTATTTGACTTCACTTGAAATTTATCCTGAATTCTTATTAATTTATTTACCCGAAATCCCTTTAAATTCGCTTCGATTTTACTGAAATTCAATGGAATTTTTTTCCAATTCGTTTGAATTTTTTAAAATTTAACTTGAACTGTTTTGCAGTCTTATGAATAGAATTCTTTTTAATTCGTTCAAATTAAACAGAACATTTGTCACATTATTAATGCAAATTAGTCACTTCAATTCAATTTTTGAGATAGAAATTAGTCACTTTTGGCCACATTTTTCAAGTAAATTCGGCTGTGGCAGCCCTGAGAATGAGAAGTGAAAAATTGATAAATTTAATTTAAAAATTGTTTTATTTCATTCATAAAAGATTCTATATTCAGGGTGCACAGTCTTCCCCTTTTTTTCTTAGTTTGCCCTTTTTTCTTGAAATTTCCCTCTTTTTTCCTATTCTAAAAAAACTTCCCCTTTTTCCCCTTTTCTCTTTAACTATTCTGTTCAAAGTCGTTCTTTTTTTGGTTGAAAATTAATTTTTTCAACTATTTGGTTGAAAATGTCATTATTTTGTTAAAAATTCTACTATTTTTTAAAAGTTAATTTTTTTTGTTTGAAACTTCAACTACTTGATTAAAAATGTAACTATTTTGTTGGAAATTTAACTATTTGGTTGAAAATTCAACTACATATTTGGTCAAAATTTGAAACTATTTTGTTGAAAATTCTACTACTTGATTAAAAATCTAACTACGTTTTTAATAGTATATATATATATATATGTGTGTGTGTGTGTGTGTGTGTGTGTGTGTGTGTGTGTAATTAAATTGAATATTCTTTTCTTACCGAGCGGGATATGATATTCGCAATTTTCGACTATATCTAAACAAAAAAATATTGCAACATCGAAATTCAGAAATTGTATATTAATAGATTGAGGAGGTGTCATATATATGTATATGCTTAACTCTAATATTGACTCGTATAAAATATGTTTGCTAACACGTCCAATCCCGTATTATTATGAAGTTTTGCAATGCAGGCCTTTAGTCTTATATGTACTTGTCGTTTCCGCGTAGAACGCAGAAGTGGAGTTGAAGCTTCTATAAACTCTTAATTGATTGCTCGATCGATCAAGTCCAATACCAAAAAGACACGAAGATAACAGATAAAACAATATTGAGCGTTCTACTTTGCTGTCACTCGAGCTCATATCACTCTAACAGTCTAACAGGTACGCGGAAAGTCAGTGACGCACTTTCACAATGCGCACACTGTACTAGAAAGAAAAATAATTTAGGACAGACAGGAAATTGTTCGGAGAATGAAATAGAAAATTGTATACGTGTGCCGTCAAAGGCATTTTTACCTTTTCATGGTGTTGAACCCTGAAATGTCAAGCAAAATATTAAATTGGCTCGAGTTTTAGAAATACACAGCCACACCAAAAAAATTAGGTTGTCCGACGGTTAAGAATAGTCACATTCTATGGATTTTGGGTCGCTGAATCCGAATCCAAGGTCAGAATTCCGCCATCATCCTTAGTTTTTTTTTCTAACCACAAAAAACATTGTTTTTTTGGCTATTTTTGCATTGAAAAATATGTAAACAAAAACCCGTATTTTTTTTTCAATCTCGACCAGAAATTCGGATTCAGCGGCGAGAAAAAAAAATAGAAATGGTCTTTTTTCGTCCGCTGGGCCCAATACTTTGCGGTGGGGGAATGGCTGCACAGAGAACAATACCGTAAAACCTTGCCGAAAAAAATTTTATATTTCGTCAAACCAGAGTAGTCACATCCTATGGATTTCGCGTCGCTGAATCCGAATCCAAACTCAGTATTCCAAAATCCAAAATCCCTCACTGCGGAGCAGTTTGACCTCTTCAGAGAGGCCACCTGGAGGGTGCTCGAAAGAGTGTCCCCAGATCAATGGCCAAAATTCGAGACTTCCTCCTGTCGTATTTGTCGCAGCCAACCCAGCAGCTAAAGCCGTCTGTGGTCCTTCGGCGATTGGAGGGATTGAACCTTTCACTAAGTACAACGTCCTGGCGAATCGTCAGGCACGATCGGCCTGGGGAAGAAGACATAGCGGAAGGTACCAAGCAACTTCTAGTTGTACAAATTCCTGAGTTCCAGGCGAGGGCCCTTGCGGTCCTAACAACAGGCCCTTTTACCACCTTGGACAGGACAATTTTAGGGTTGCCGGCCAGGGATAAGAGAGGGATAGGAGGAGCCTGTCGGTACACAGGAAAACCGGGAACAGACCTAAAATTACTGCTCCTGGCCTAACCATTACTTATCAAATTAACTTGTATCACAGCAAAGGCGCCTCTGCGGTTCTACAGAGGGGCATGGCTGCGAGGCACACAGGTATCTCGCTAATCCAGGAACCTTGGTTAGTTCGACATACCATAAGGAGATGAGGGGGGGGGGGCTGGTTTTTTATTACAGGGACCTCAAGGCGGTCAAACTAAGGACCTGCATACTGGCGAAGGGATTCAACGTTGTCTCGCTGCTAAAGCTATGTTCGAGAGACCTGATGGTGATAGCCACAGATCTAAAATGAATAAGGAAACTAGTCATGGGATCGGCCTACTTCCCATATGACAGCGATACCAAACCACTAGTGGAGGTACGTACACTGGTGGATTACTGCAAGGTAAGGGGTCTTCCTCTTCTACTGGGGTGCGATGCTAATTCCCACCCTACTCTGTGGGGCAGCACGGAAATCAACTCAAGAGTTTTTATTTTCTTATCACTACTGATTTAGATATTCTTAACACTGGGAGTACCCCGACGTTTCGTGACTCGGTCAGGGAGGAAGAAATCGACATCACTCTTTGTACTGCTAGTTTTAGAGACAATGTCAAGAAGTGGAGAGTCTCAGGCGAAACCACTTTCTCAGATCACGCACAGATCTGCTTTAGCGGAACAACGTTGACTCCCTTCGCCAGTATGCAGGCCCTTGGTCTAACCGCCTTAGGGTCCCTGTAACAAAAACAGCGACACGAAATCCATAGGACGTGACAACTCTGGTTTGGCAAACATCAAATTTTTTCCGGCAAGGTCGAGATTGAAAAAAAGCACAGTTTTTTTTACATATTTTTCAATGCAAAAATAGGAAAAAAACTGCGTTTTTTGAGGTTAGAAAAAAACCTACTTTTTTGTGGGGCTGTAATTTAAATGCCTTGGATTTGATACTAACTCGGAGAACCCAAACGTAATCAGGCAGGGCCGCATGAATAATTTCGGTTGGATTTGGACGCATGACGCAACCTGATGCAACTAACGCGCTGAGAGTGCGGCCTTTGAGCTGTTTGTCACGCATTACTGAGCACATCTTCTCTGTCGGCCCTGCGGCTCCTCTCATGACGAAACTCCAGGAGTCATCAGTTCTAGGAATATCGTAAAACTAGGGTTCTTATATCGGGAGCCAAGTGTATTTGAAAATTGAAACTTATATTTCTATATTCAAAGGTTACGGTATGACCGAATGTAAAATGTGAATTACATTAATATCTTCTGATCGGACTTTGGGTTTCAAAATTCTACAAAAATTATAAAAATAGTATAGCAGTGTATACTGAAAGAAATGCTTGGCGATTATTAGCCATATCCGAGTGGACACGAAATTTGGAGACGTATTTATGACATCGTTACGGCATCTTTACGACAACTTTACGACATCATATGTCCATATCGTTAAGGTGTCTTTACAATATCCTCAAGACGTCTTACGATTTGACGATGTCTATACGATATCGTAAGGACACCTTAAAGACATGGGCATAGGATGTCGTAAAGACGTCAGCAAATTTTGTGCCCACTGGGATGATTATTTTTGAGACTTTCTATTTGAGTTAATAAAAAAATATTACCTTCTCAACCAGACGTATTTTCATTTCGAACCATACAGATAGAAGGTACACGAGTACAGAATACGTTTGCTTGGTGGCGCCATCTGACACAATCTGAAGCGATGCTTGTGTGCTTCGTGTGCTTTTTACGTTTTCCGTGTAACATTCGTTAATTAACAAATTAGGGATAAATATCCCATTAGTGAAAGTTTTTTTAAATGAAAATTGACGGATAATTTATTTGTGCCGCAATTAAGAGGAATATAAATTTCACCTTGAACCGCGCTATAAAATCTTGATTTTTGAGGAGTTCATGGCCGTGAAAATATAAGCCAAAATTAAGTTAATATAAAAAATTGTTTCTCCAGTCGGACTCTATAAAAAACTTTAAAGGACTTGATTTGTGGTATGTGAATTTATATTTCCTCATATTTATTTTTATATTTATTTTATTTAGATTTATATATATTATATTATTATATATATTATATATATGATCTTCCACTACCACTATCGACTATACCACGGATTTTTTCACCAAAAATAGAAATTTCGATAGGTATTTTTATCAATTTAAGTGGTTCATCAAGTGCATCACTAGAACAATATATTCTACGCTGAGCGAGTCTATGAATACTATGTGGGGGCAAATGAGGAGGTTGCCAGTTTCTATATGAAATTAGTTTCCCTTTTTGGTCGACTTCAAAAGCGTTATTACTTTTGCAATTTTCATCCGTTAGGGATAACAAAGTGGCTATTGCTCTCGTTGATCCACCCATTTCCTTGTGTATTAACTTTTCTAGTTCATCATCTGAGTCACATGAGGTTTCTTCCAATATTTGCAACTCTAACAATTCACGGTCTCTAATTCCCAATGTAATTCTATAGACTTCATTCGACTTATCTAGATTTTTAATTTGATGAATTAAAAATGTCTGTCGATTATTTGTGCCTTCTTTTGTCGGAAAAGGGTTGTGTGCAGTCTCGGCTAAGCCCGTTTGTTCAGTAACTTGAGGTGTAGCTACTGAGGGCTTTTGCCGTTTCCCTGAATACTGGGACAGTTCTTATTCATGTGTCCCACATTTCCACAGAGACAACACACTAGCTGTGGTTACGATGTACAGTATCGTAATGTATGTCCTACTTGTCCACAATTATAGCAAAACAATTTTGAGCGATCAAAAGGAGGCTTAGTATTATCAAATTTTGTTTGTTCGTCGGGAGAATTATTGGAGACATTTTTATTCGCCTTGTTATTCTGATTTGCTTGGTTTTCAAAGCTTTCTAAACTGTGTTCCAATCTCTGACGACCTAACGTTTTAGAGACTACAGTTTTCTGTCCCTTGTTCGAGTTCTCGGTACGTTTATGTTGTATCGCGTTTAAGTAAGTGACTTGATCACCATCATAATCATCGTCAGTCGCTTTTGGTTCTGATTTGTTACCGTCTTCGTCAACAGAGTCGAATTGCCCCTGCACATAATTCAACTCGGTTTTAGTAACCCGTGGACGAAATTTTTGAGATTCGATTGACCTTTGATACAAATAATTTCATTCATTAGCATAATGGAGGAAATCAGTATAACTCTTCAAAGGTAGATTCAGAATCTCGAAGGTCAGTCGCGGAATGAACTTTGTTAGAATCTGTTTTAACTGTTCCCTAAATTCAGGTGGGTACTGCATACGTTCAAAAATAAGTCGGGCTCGACATGCGAATTCAGCTAGTGTTTCGCTCTTATCAAGTTTTAAATCGTGTACTTCGAGAAGGAGATCAGCGTCATCTTTTTTAACTCCCCATTCATAGCGGAAAGCGTGAGAAAAATCTTTCCACGTACGCCACGAGCTTTTATTAACTAAGTACCACGACCTGTACGAACCTTCAAAGATCTTAGACAAACAAGGAATAAACAGATCCTTATGTATTCCACTAATACTCAAGTAATCCTTCAAAATTAAGAAGAAGTGTTCCGGATTTCTTTCTGTTCTTGGAAATGTAATTTTCCAAGACCTAACTATTCGACCAATTTTCATTGCAATGGAACTCTCGCTATTATCAGAATTAATAGAATTTCTGTTTTGCCTTTGGTTCGACCACGGCGCGTCTCGTGTTGTTTGTGAATTGCCCGACGAAATGTGTCGAAAATGTCGGTCACTGTCACTGGAGTCATCATCCCTCCAAGAGAATAATGAACCAGCTCTTCGTCCGGACGGAGAATCTCGACTCATTGAAGGTAAACCGAATGAATCAAATGAGCGAACTGAGACGCGACTGATGCTACGATCCCTATCATGCCGATTTTGAGAGCTTTGATTTGAATTCTGCGACATTTGTTGATATTGTTCTTCAGTAACGTAAGTCTCTCTGTCGATAATTTTTCCGTCAAGTGATGGGTGGCCGACTATAACTTTAATAAATCGCGGGGGTGAGTTTTCAGCCATGTTTCTAGTGTTATTTTCTAAATTATCTAATACCTGAGAAAGTGGTGAATTCGCGTTTGAGGGGACAGTAGGGTCTAACAAAGTGTAATTTTGAAAGTGTACATGACGTAACTCTCTCTCAATATATTTTGAGTCGGAAGGTGCTGGTTGTTTATCGGGTCAATTTTTGATTCATCATCCGCCGACCAGTTTGAGGGATCAAAATCCCCGTGTAATCTTGACAAAACGTCTCCCCTCACGGATCTATGCCTACGTGGTACACGTTGTACGGGACTGACGCTTTCGTCTATGGATCTAATTCGATCCAAATCTAGTGACATTAATTTGGCTAACAATTCCTGATGAGTTTTAATCATGTCTGTAACCTTCGTCGACATTGACTGGACCGAGTCCTCCAATGCCTCTAACCTACCGTTTGAATTTCGAGGGAGCATCCTTTCGGGCGGCGGAGTTGGTATCTTACGACCTCTACCTCTACCGATACCTGTTGGGAAATTACGACTAGTTGTTCGAACCCTCTCGTTTAGATTTGCGGTTGGAGTCGGATTTTCCATTACGACACTATTTGACTGATCCATGTCCTCAGTATTTGACATAACTTCGTTCATTGGAATGGAATCTGTGTGATCATCTGGGATTGACGCGTTATTATCTATTTTGACTCGATCTCTATCTTCTTTCAACACTTGGGCCTTATTAGGCTTTCTCTTCGGTGGTGTTAAAAACATTTAATTTATAATAACTTAAAGAAAACGAATCTCAAGAAACGCCCAGCGAAAGCCTTAAATCTCATATTCGGTGTGTCTAATCCAGTTTTAAATCAATTAAATATTGGGAAAAGTTCTAAGAAAACGACAATTTTATTTGTGAAATAATCAACGAGACTAGAATTAATTTTGATTACTTCTTCAATGTATTATTGAATAATAGCCTAAAGTTTAATGGTAGGCTGACAGTTTTAATTTTATTCAATTTGATGAAAAGCCAGGGCAAGACCTACGCAGTCATTCCACAAAATAAATATTTACTTTTATATTTTTATTTGCAAGGTAAAATAATCCGAACGACATCTGAATAAATTAACTTTTAAAATCTCGACATTATTTGATAACAGAAGAGCAAGATCCACTGTTTACTAATTTTCAAAATTCATTTTCTATTTTATTTCGAAAAATAAGGCGAGATCTAATTAATTTGACGACATTTATAATACGTATTAAGATTTTTAATTCATTGTTAAATAATGGTTAATTAATCAGAGCAAGATCTAGATCAATTAACCTCAGTTCAATGTAAGCTCCTACATTGAAGATTCATATTCTCTCATAATATTTAATTAATTTCTGTTTGATTTCATTTATTACATAGCAAGAGGAAGATCTGTAATATATAACTTCAATGTCAAAGTTCTATGTTTCCGAGTAAATTCACAGACAAAACCTCAAAATGTGTAATTCACATTCAAAATTGATTTTGTATAATTCCATATGACAATTCAGTTCACATACAATACAGTGTCATATTTGAAAAGATTTCAAGAAATAGATAGTACAGAAGTAGAAAAGACGCAGAGAGAATAAAGCATAACCTTGCTAGGACGAAGCATGTTTATATCGCACACATGCGGGATCGGAGAGCTAAGCAATGAGTCACGCACACACACACACACACACACACACACACACACACATCCGGACAATTCCTTAGAACATTGTATTAGACATTAATAAATTGAGGAAGTTTTTATTAAATGAATTTAAACATTTTGGAAAATGTTACCATTGCAAAACTTCTTCTATGAGGAAGCAAAAAGGATCTTTCCGAGAATAAATTCAACAACATAATAATATACCTTAATTTACTTAAACATTACATTATTCATGATTTTTACAAAGACAGAAATGCATTTTGTATACCAATTATTGCGTATTTCTGGTTAGGTGGAAGATATCAAAGATGTCTGCACGCCGAAATCCAAACAATAATACCAAATGCATGTGAAGTAACTTTATTTTCATAATAAGGTGGAAAAAAAAATGATTTTTCACCATTAGTGTATCAGGATATTATTTTTTATTTTTAAAAGGCTATTCACTCAAATAATAAAATCGATAGGTTTTTAACGAGTTTGCTATTTAATTAAATAGCTTTTGGAAAATAAAAAAGAATATCCAAATACACTTATTCTGGAAAATAATATTTTCCACAGGTATAACAAAAATTAAGTTTTATCCCATAGGATTGGTCTTATTGCTAGGTCCTCAGCGTGAAGACATCTTGGCAGCTGACGTCACAACTTTAAGTACCTATTCCGAGATAGCAGACTACACGTCATTGTTTTCTGTTCAGGTAATGATTTGGAAATAGCCTGATGTTTAGCAACAGACCTTGCCTTTGGTCAGAAGCAGTAAAAACTTTCTGAATTTCTGATCATTTCGGATTGTGACGGTTTTGTTCATAAACTGTATTATCGATTATATATTGATAAATCGGAGATTTTCTTATTTATTCTACACAAGCGGCCTTTGTCAAAATGGTTTACTTCATTTCATGGAAAGATAATGTGAATGGCACATTGAAGTGTTTATCATCCTCGATGTCATGGAGAATAGACATAAGGAACTCAAAGTCCTGTACATTGACTTCACTAAAAAACGAGCATTTTTCTGTCGGATGTACAATGACGCATCGAGACGCTAGATCTTCTCGAGCGCGGCGCTAGTGTAGTACGGGTATCGATGGCCGCCGTCATGGTCCGTGTAAATATAACCTCAAGACTCAAACAAAAATACGAAAATTCCTAAATCGTTTAACCAATTTGTTGAGCAATGTAAAAACTGTCAAAAATACAATAATTCTGACTTTTGCGTTGAAATCTAAAAATCTTAATTATTCCATATTCAAATCTTTATACTGCGAAGGTTATGCTAATTCGTTAGCGCAATAATTCAAAAGTACCTACCTAGTTCATTTCAGGATTACTACAATGATTATACACACTTCAAAAAAATATATTTCGCGATTAATAGAATTATTTATATTATTTAAATCTTTTTAATATAAATAACAATTTATCTATGTGAATCACATATCACAGAGGTAAATAATGCAAAATGTCAACTGATGTCAACATACGAGCGGATCTGTTTACAACTCGAACGGGATCTTTTCCTCCGGTCGGCTATTTTCGCTTCATTTCGGAAGTTTCAATCGCACATGCGCTTTCACAGTCAAGTTGTGTTCGTTTAAATGCAAACATGGAAGAGTGTCAAGTCTGTGCTGTTACTTTTTCCAATAAATTTAACATAATTCGACATCTTAAAAGTGTGCACAATATTATAGCAGAGACGAGAACGAAAAAAAATTGTATGTGAAATATGCGAGAAGCAGTTTTCTACTCATAAAACTTTAATGAAACATATCAAATTGTTTCATTCGTCGGAAGAAGAATCTGTACCAGAGAAGCCATCATCTTCAAATCTGTTTTCAAAGGAAGTAGAAAGTAAATAATTATTCTATGGCTAAGAAAGATGAGTGAAACTATTTTGATCGCATTTATGCGTTCTTGAATTTGGAATGGAGAAATTAGGAACCTTTTTAAGATTTCCTTCTCGAAAAGTTTAAGAACAAGGTTTCAAGGTTCAAAAGATATATAATAATATTTCATGCAATATTATTTCAAGTAATATTAATTGATATTAGTTAAGTATTATAATTTTTCAGACAATATGCAAAAAGGCCCAATGAAACGTCCTCTACAAGATACAAAAACTATTTTTTTTATTCCCTCTATTTTACAAAGACCGTTACAATTTTTTTAATTTTAGTTGAAGAATAAAAACAGAAATTGATGACAATATTTTAAATTTTAATTAATTTTTCCATTTAAAATGAGACAGTATATAGCCAAACTTGGTCTTTTGGACCCTATAGATATCTTGAGTTTTAATCTATACACTAAACTCGCTCTGATCGGATTATTAAACTTACACGTTCCTAAGCGTGCTATTTGAACATAGTAATTGCGATGCAGATTATTCCACTGCAGACGGACTGAGAAAAAATCCAGATGGACCCTTTATATTAGTGCCCTATTGTTTTTCACCATTTTATAACTGTCCCAGACTGCCTATATTTCTTAACCTATATTTACTTTGAAACTGAAAAAGCGTAGAAAAATATTCTTTTACAGTCAAATATTTGTAAGTTTCAATTATTAGTTGCGTTTTGAATGGTTTAAATTTCATATTTTCTAATCGCGAAATTTTTAATTCTATATCATTCGGTTTGAAACATTTTCAAGATAAAATGTTTAAATTTATATATTGTTAAATTTTAAGTAGTTACGATTTGAAAACCGTTAATACACAGTTGTTCAAATTTAAGGGTTTAAATGTGATATTTTTTAAATTTTACACTTCCAGTTTGAAATTCCCTGATGTAAGCATTTTAAAAGCTGTATACAAATATATGGATTTTTTTACCAGCATCTCTTCATACAAAAGAAAACCCTATCTAAAGTAATTAACTAAAAATTAAAATTTGTATTTTCAGTTCAGAACTCTTTGGAAAAAGGCAGAAACATTTTTATTTAGTTTTAATAAGCATACAATCGAGCTGCTTCATGTTTTCTAGCTATTTTTAAATGGATTCAAGTATTTACCTGAAAAATAAATTATTTTTATAAATTTGTATATGAAAAAAATGTTTAAATTTTTTCAAAAATCGATCATGACTGTTCGATATTTCAAAAATATTTAGAGAATAGTATACTAATACGACTTTTGCGTCAAGGTAATTTTTGTTATTAGGTGGGATAAGCGAATTAAGAAATTAATGCTCTTCTTCTTACTGAAATATTTTATTGGATATCTCAAGACTTATATAAGACTTATATCATTGTACTAAAATCCAGTTTTTTTTTTTAAATTCAAAAATCGCGCCTAATACGTTTCTCAGAGGCCACACACATGAAACTTCCGAAATGAGCCGAAATGAGGCGAAGATAGCCGACCGGAGGAAAAGATCCCGTTCGGGTTGGTTCGGGTTGGGTTGTACGCAGATCCTCTCGTGTATGAAAACACGTCATTATGATGATCGCGTTCTGAAAAATAATAATATTAAGAATTAGGAAGAGAGCATGAGTGGGAGGGATTGGCGTCGGACGCTAAACGGAACGGTCGTCGGATTCCTATGTCGGAGTAATTTTTATACTCGGAGATTATATTTGTGTAATTGGAGTGGCCTGCTGATATATATATATATATATATATATATATATACATATGCATGTATATTTGTATATATGTTAGGCTCCCAATCCAAAAACCTCCCGAACCCGTTCTAGTTGTCTTTAGATACAGAGAACGCATTTTGGGGTAAATGAAAATTTCTTTTTCTGATAAAAAGCTAGTATTTTTGTTGAAGCACATTCTGAAGCACACAATTCTGTTCAAAGTCAAGGATGAAAAAAAAACAGTTATTATATATTAGATAACTAATGTTAAATAGCGATAAAGACGATATAATTACTACACGGAGGAAAATGTTTGGTAGCTCTCACCGTAGCAAGGGTGAGATCTACTAAACGGAGTAGTATATTATGGACAGACTAGCTAGCGGTTGGATTTACTAAACGCTTGTTTAGTCCCCACTACTACACGCAGTAACGTAGTGCTTACTGCGCATGCGGTCACACGGACTATGCGCCTCCTTACACCGTACGCTATTCGCAGGCTTAAACTGCTTAAGTGGGGGTAGAGTGGGGTAAGCGTGACTAAGACGTAACCGTGGCGCATGAGAGGGAGAGAGACTTGGCGCTTGCTCTCTACTCCCTCCCATGCTCCAGAGTTAGGCCACAGGTACGCTTATCCCCACTTAAGCAGTTTAAGCCTGCAACTAGCGTATCGCGTAAGGAGGCTCTATTATCGTTTACTAGAATTTACGAAGGTGAAACGTAGTGTCTACTGCCCATGCAGTTGCGTCGACCGTTCTTGTTTAGTAGAATGTACGGAGGGGAAACGTAGTGCTTACTGTGCGAGCGATTCTTGTTTAGTAGGATGTACGAAGGGGAAATGTAGTTCCTACTGCGCAAGCAATACTTATTTAGTAAAATCCACTTGGGACAAAGTAAATGCAACATCTGCGGATCGTATTTTTCAACTTAAGCTTAGTTATTATATTAAAACAATATAAATTATTTTCAATTATTTCTTACTTAATAATTAATTATGAATTAATTATTTGGTAAAGTTCTAATTAAAAAAATTATTTATTAGTTAATTATTAGGCAAGGTTTCAATTAAAAGTAATTATTTATAATTTATGACATAATTTGTTACGTGCTAAAGTCTTTAAAATTAAAAAACAAGGAATGAAACCATTTTCTTTTAATATACAATTTATTTAACCTCAAAGTATACAAGAAAAGTTTGAAGGAGGACCTTGAAATAATTGCTAGCTGACTCTCGAGACGAAGTGGAGAGGTCAGCTGCTCGAATTATAATGGTATAAAAAATTTGGCGTAGGTGGCGAGTACCCGGGTTTTCGGTCCTGCTTACCCGAGGGGCCCTTCCGATCGGTTCCGGAAAAGCACGAACAGAAAAGACCTCGAATTTGGAAATCTAGTTGTAGGCGGTAGGTAGGTTGCTGCCCACATGGACAGGCAGCTACGAATTTTTAAAGGAAATAAACCCGCTCGGATGACAATAAGGATGGTTCTTGTTAGAGAAAGATTCGAAGAGCTCAGAACTGTAAAAGTGAAATTATATTACAGTAATTTTGAGAAACGTGCCTCTTGAAGGTTCAACAGCTTAAATTGTAAATTTCATCCTAAGTTTCAGGCCGAACTTAAATATTTATATAGACGTCTTTACAGGCAGATGTTTCGAAGACAAATTAGAAATTCTATTTCAACTATTTTGAAGGAAAAGTACAAAAAGTATTGTTGCGAAGGAACACCTGGTGTGGATTGGATCATGCCGTAGGTGCTCGGATGAATTGGTTCCCCTTCGAGAGCTTGTCTTGATGTAGATGCTAGTGGGCGTGGTCGCTGGTATGTTCATGTCATTAGAGAAAAGTGAGAGTCCCAGATCCTCTTGATCGAGGACTAAGAGAGATTTAGATAATTAGGGATCCCGGATCCTATTGGTAGAGGACGAAGAAATATTGGGAAACGTGGTAAAATTAGGGGTACCGGATCCTCGGTTGACGACTGAGAGGTAGTAGGGTAATCAGGGATCCCAGATCCTCTTGGCAGAGGACCGAGAGCGAAGAGTAAAAATAAAGAAAATTAGTAGGGGGTTCGAACGCAAGAAGAGTTTATATTCTACTGACAACACATACGGCCACGGTGTTGTGTAGAATCACATAAGGGTTAACTCGCGAACATAGGTTTGCTGAAGGTTTGCTGGAGGAGAATGCGTTCAAGTCGCGCGACGTAATGACCACCATATTGATTACCATGGCAACATGTAGACGCAACGCTTCAGCTTAAGTTATGAATGCAGAATTCGAGAAATATCATCGAAAAACATTTAGCAAAGGGGAACAATTTTTTTGTACAGTAGCATCAAAAACAAATGAAAAGTTGAGTGCAAAAATAGATATGAAGGATTTCATGTGCTTAGTGCGCACGAGAAAAATAACATAAAAAAATAATCAGTATATGCGTATCGCATCTGTTTACATTAGCGATGAAAGGATTTATTTATTTTTTCAACATTTAGATAGTTTTGAAGCAAATTCAAAAAAAAAGTTACAATTTTAATGAAAATGTTGGCTCATTTGTTAATGTTTCTTTTTGAAATTATATAGCCTCACATTTTTATGAGAATAATAAACAATACAACATATGAAAATTTAGACATTTATTTTATTTGACTTTCATTTACATTTTCAAAGACAATTGCGTCTTTCTAATTTTAACTAACAATAAAAAATTATATTCGTTTAGAATTGTATTTTATTTAACTTTCAGTTACATTTTCAAAAAGTATGACGTCTTTCTAATTGTAACTGTTATTGCAATCTTGAACAATTGAAATATGATTTTATCTTATGCTATTTTTTCAGAAAACATGAAAATTAGAATTATTTTTGGAATTTAAAGAAGTTTACAAAATTTAGAAAATGTGTTCATCGTTGGCTCATTTATCCCTAAAGAAAACGGAGTCAACTAAGAATATCTTTCCGATGAGTTTTTTCTATGATGCTTGATAAATTTCCAAGGATTATTAATTATTTAAACAATTTTCATAAACAAATTCAGAGTTTGCTTATTTTTAACTTTTCGATAACTCTTTCCTACGATATTTTGCAAATTCAATAATTATTGATTATTTAAACAATCTTCATAAACAAATTCAGAGCTTGGCCATTTTTCAGCTAATAGAGTTTTGGCTATTTTTCAGCGAATAGGCTTTTGGCTATTCTTCAACGAACAGGCTCATTTTTTTACAGAATCAACTAAGAATATCTTTCCCATTACTTTTTGATATGATGCTTTGTAAATTTCTAAGAATTATTAATCATTTAAACAATTTTCATAAATAAATTAAGAGCTGGTGGAGTCCACGTCATCCGATCACGATAATTTTCGTGTCGGAATGGGATTAGGCTGTAATTCCGGACATATGATTGCTTGGTGGTAAAAAAAAAATTCGACCAAATATTTTTCAAAAATTCGAAAATATGGCGGAGATATGGGACTGAGTTTTCTTCTTCGTAATTCTTGAATGAACAATATTAAAATCATCGCTGTGTTTTACTTTAAAAAAATATTTGCACCTCCTTATGATGGAAAATCACGAAAATAATATGGGTATTTCGAGTCGCACGATAACTGAGGGCCGAGTAATTGTCCTTGTGATAGGTGCTCTTGGAGGTGCGAAACTATCACTGGTTCGTAACCTTAAAGCCATACCCGCATGCCAAAAATATGTCATGGCACTTGCAAGATGTATGCAGAAAGCTGCCATCCTCAGGTCGCTTCGTGTCCTCAAAACACACGAGGGTTTCGCTGGCCTGTCGTTGTGTTTTCGTCGTGTTCTGGGACCACCCATCTCACGGTTGTGAGAATGAATGGGATTTACCTTGGTCCTACTGGGAGCCGATGTCATTTTTTAGATGGCAGTTGCTCCCAGTGGGACCCTGCGGTGGTTGTGAACCTTTAGTTGTTAATTATATATATATATACACACACAAATATATACACTACGGGTCAGAATTGTGCGGTCACCTCTTTTTTAATGATTGATTAAGTTCTCTTAATTGTAATCACATTAGAGCTCAAATTTTTTCTCTTCAAAGGGTCGAAGGGTGTTTAAATTCCGTATGTAATGAACCCATAATGAAGCCAATTCGTCCGTTTTTTAAATAGTATACATTTCAACGTTTTCTTAAAATTAGAGTAACACCCGAAATAAGCAAGCTTTTTTAATGTCCTTGGGCTCGTTTTAAAGCTATGTTTCTATTATATTGCAGCAAATTATGAACCGAAATAAAAAAAAAATCATATCACATAGCAAGTACTTAAAGTTATAACAAAAAAGTTGGAAAAATTTGAAAACATCTCATCTTCAGGAAAATCATAATAAAACTTAAATGGATCTTTATTTCAAACACTTTTATAGAAAGTTTATGATTATATGTTTCATATATTTCACAAAAATATATTTTGACAACTGTAACAAGGAATTCCCGTAAAGAATTATAAATTTAACTTTCAAACAAGAACTTTTGAAAGGAATCATTTTAAATGATTTATCACGAATTTATCAATTCCTGTTCCAATTTAGATCTCTTCCGATTTTGAAAATTCCTTGTTCTAAATGAAAATTTGTTTTAATTTAAATATTCTTTTGTTTTTCAAATAAAAAATTTCCAGAATTTGATATTTTCACCTTCCAAATTTTAGAAAAAGGGAGTTTACCACACTGCAATAGGAAATTATCTATACGTCTTTTTTGGTTGTACCGCTGTAGCTAAAGTGACTTAATTTTTAACAATATTAACATTAAATTTTTATCTCATGTTCACACGGAAGTAAATAAAATTCTGCACCTAATAAGCCAAAGTTGAAGGAAAAATGTTAATTTAATAGGAGAAAATATTTTTTTAAACGTCAAATTTTGATGTTTTTGAAAAATTGGAATACCTTTGGAAATAATGAATATTTTACAACATATTGAGGCTCATTTTTAAGGTATGTCTTAATAGTGTTTTGCTAAATTGTTAAAATACTTTTAGAATTTTTTCCCTAGATTGTGTCTTAGGCTCAAACTTGGTCAAAAAGGTAGGAGGAGGTATTCCAATTTTTTGAAAACATCGAAATTTAACTTTTTTTAAATGTTTTTTTGTTTTGTTAAATTTACATTTTGCTTTGACTTGGGCTTATTCGATGCGGAATTTTATTATCTTTTCTACGGTTATGAGCGAACAAAATTCTATGATAATATTATAAAAATTAGGAAACTCAAGAAATAAAGGTTTAGATAATTTCCGCCGGTACTGTAAATTTCTGAATTATAATAAAAGATATTGTAAATAAATATCATTCTCACTCGGGACAGAGAATTTTTGAAAATAAATGTAACGTGACTGTGAACAGGGAATTTCCGTAAAGAATTATAATTTAGTCTTTAGGACTGGGGATTATTGTAAAGCATTATTATTTTACTGGAAACAGAGAATTTTTGCCATGGAACGGACATTTTCAACAATTATTTTAATTCCTAATGAGAAGAAGTTTCAACTGAGAATTATAATTCTTTTCCAAACTTCCCTATTCCAAAGCCGAAATTTTCGAAATATTTTAAAATGTTTAGAAATTTCTTGAAATCTTCAAAAGTCGTTTGAAACTGATCGGGGATAACTAACACTTCACCTATTAATTTTTAATAACATTTTCTTCGAATTATAATTTGCCGTTTTTTAATAGATTCAAAATGATTAAAAATAGACATTTGTAAGTAACAACTTTTAAATTTTTTTCTAGATCTGCTAGTAAAATCAAAGATACTCCGTCATGGTGCAATTCCATCAATTACAATCGATCAAGGTGAAAAATTTGAGATAGTAAAGAACAGACTGCCAGAAGTAATTTATAAAAATGTATTGGAGTTAAATAAAAGTGGAAAACATCAAGGTTACGATGAACCTCGAGAAGATTTTCAGGAAGCTGCAATATTCAAAGAAAGCGTAAAATGCAAAACTAATTTTGAGACGCAAATAGCAGATATAGTGATGCTAAATACTGTGGACATTGCAGCGGATATCGAAATTGCGTGTGATGAGAATCAAGGAGAAGTAGAAAAAGAAACTGTAGCTGAAGAAACGCATAATTACATCGAAGAGAACGATATTGAACCCTGTAAAAAGAGCACAAATTTTACACCTTATTTCATAGGCAGATTTAAAGATAAGCCTAAAAGAATAGCATATCTAATAGGCCTGGAAAATTACGCGAAATTCAAAATGGTCTTAAATACACTTGGACCAAAAGTCCACTAAATTTCCGAAAAATCGCCAATTCTGGACACAGAAAATCAATTTCTAACAGTTTTGTGGATATTGCGACGAAACGTGCCTAACTTTGAATGGGCTATGCATTTGGACAAATCGGAATCGGCTGTGAGAAAGATATTTATTACCTGGATACGATTTATGGTGCTTAAATGGTCCAAAATCGAGACTTGGCCGTCCAGAGAATTAATTGATTATTATATGCCCTATTGTTTTCAAAAATATTTTCCTAAAGCTCGGGCAATAGTTGATGGAGCAGAAATTCCTATCACCAGATCGCAGCGACCGAAAATTCAACAGGCCAGTTTTAGCACATTCAAGAACCGAAACACGCTTAAAGTCTTATTCAGTGCTGCACCTGGGGATATAATTACGCATTGCTCAGAAGCATATGGCGGTTCTACTATTGGTCGACAAGTTGTACGCTCATCACTTCCGAAAATATACGAAAAAGGTGATGAAATTATAGCCGATAAGCGGTTTAAAGTCCAGGATCCTTTTGTGTCAAAAGGAGTTGTTGTCACAACACCAACATTTCTGACAGGAAAGAATCAGCTCTCTAGCATGACTATTTTGAGAGACAGAAAATTGTCCAGGCACAGAGTGCACATATAGAGTTATTGGTTTAGCCAAAACTTACAACATTTTAAAAACTGGTTTGAATCAGCATTATGTTGTATACGGATCAGAAATGATTAAACTTTGCGTAATGTTACGTAATTTTCGAGAGTGTATCGTAAAGTAAATTCCCGGTAAGAAGGCTTGCATTCAAAAGTATTAAAAATTTAAATACCTATGAATGCCGTTTCTGTCCTTCTTTTTTGAATCCCCGATTAGGCAGTGAAAATATTTAGATTCCAATCCCTTTCAAAGACGATTGGAACTGTCAAACGTAACCTGAAATAAATTAAAAACACCATTTTCGCATTTTTTAAATTTCTGTACCAGAGCGTTTAATTACTACAAATTAAATTGTGGAGAGTGCCTATGCATTGTCCACGAGTTGCGTGTTAAAGTAGTCAACTTTGACATTAATTATCTCCGCATCGGTACGGTCGAAAAATTTGAAATTAATTTAGCATATAAATAATCATTCTATTTAAATATAGCTTATTTTTAAAAAAATTCTACCAGAGATCGATTTTTTTGCATAAAACCTTAACGAATTTCTTTCACATATATCAACTAGTGTTTCCTCTACACCGCATTCTTTGAGGATTATCTCATTACTCACTTTGTCCATCAGCGTTTTGGCGCACATCATGCGCAGAAATTTTATCTTTCCGTCATTTGTGAATAGGCTACCAAGATATACGTACTTATCAACTTGTTCTATTCTCTCATCGTTTAAGACAATGTTGCATACTGTTCAGTCTGCTCAACATTCTCTGCAAGCATTTGATTGACTCTGACATAACAACCTTGTCATCTGCAAACGCTAACCCACGTACCCTCATTGTCCCGAAATCCACACCTTCTTCGTCTAAGAGGGCCATTCTCAGACAGTTGTCCATGAATATAATAAATAGCCAAGAGGACATAACGCATCCTTGCTTAAAACCTTTTTATTGCTTGTAGGAGCCATCCATTGACTTCGTACTTTTTCAGGAATTATCAATTGAATACTTTTTCTGGGTCAACAAATGCACAGAAAACTTGTTTATTAACTCTCAAACTTTTTTCTGCGATCTGTCTCAAGCTAAATATCTGATCCTCATATGACCCTGTCAGAAATCTACATATACAATAATTCATTTCCTACTCATAATTTCTTTTTGCAGAATCATGTTGGCCACGTAGACGTGTCAAACCTCATCTTACCCCCCTTCAACTTCATGTTGATCATTACGAAAGTTTCGTCAATCGAGGTTCAACTTTCCGTTTACCAGGAAACTATTACTATGATGTAGGAACAGATAAGAATCACGAGTACGTCATTGGCCTAATCCTAGATGGACGTTTGTTTCCACTTATGGCTCGTAGAGCGGATTATCATAATATATATGAAAGAGTTAAAGTACGCATACATGGCAACAATTGCAACGTGACTGTACCAATATCGCATGATCACATTCTTAATCGTCGGTTCTTCATGAAATTCGGTCGAGAAAACGTTCGTAATGCCCTGGTACACCGATCACTCAATTGAAGAATTTGCGGGCAGTACTGGCGGTAGGGTAGCCCATTTTTTAAATACAAAAAGTAGCTATTTGCACTGTCAAAATTTTTTGTAAAAGTAATATACGTTCAAATGCAATTCAAAGTTATTTACAAAGTGTATTAAATATAATAGGCATGTATAGTAATATTAATAACTTTATATTAGATTTATTGTAAATTTTATATTGGAAATAAAAAACTGATTTACATATATTGTATATGAGGTCAGAAACCACTTCTTCTGACAGTGTGTGATACAAGTGCGCTAAACAGGTGATTGCTTAAGAGCGTGAATTTCTCAACATGAGCCGTAGCCAGCACAAGCTGAAGACGAGTGCATACACTAAAGCCAAGTGCAATGAGTTCCTTTGCGTATTAATTAGAGGCATAGAAAGTCCATCGTTCAAGGTGGGTGTTGTGAAAACATTTCTTTTCCAAATTTAAACATATGCACTCTTTTTGGGTACGTAATTGTGAAAACGGACTGAATAAATGGAGAAACTAATTCTGAAGTTGACCCAGCTCTAGATCAACCTTGGCCTATCTTGAAGGATCAGATAAAAATTATCAACACACACGTCATATATGGGCAAATCTTTGAAACTCTTGACTTCGACAAAGAAATAATTGTAGGACATCAATGGGAATTTCTGTGCGAGTTCGGGGTACCATTTTCAATGATTTTTTATAGCAGTACAGTTTATACATGGAGTGTCTCTACTGTTTTAAATTTTTTCTGTGAAAATAAACTTAATGGTGCAGACAACAAAGCTGCCTCCAGCGGAGTCCGTCGGAGATATCTGCGATTCACCACGGAAAGTTTACCTCAGTTTGGTGTACCCACCTCGCGTTTACCCTGCTTGACCGATTACCTGCAACATTTTGTACCCTTAGTTTTTTCTCCGGTGATTCAAGTCTAAGATACAAACTGAATACGTGAATAATGATCAAAACTGAATAGTTCAGGATACACTTAACACGGAACGCCCATAGTTTACTCCAATTAACACAATATGAGAACATTATTTTACTATAAATATGTGGGACATTGAGTTGAAGTGTTCCAGAGATTTACTTACAGGGGTGCAACGGCTGACATGGTGCTGCGGGAAATGTGGCGCTGTCGTTTATACAAAAATCTACGTATTTTGAACGATTGAGGTTAGGTTCAGTATATGCAGCACATTATAAACGGTACTCAGGCAGTTCAATTATATGATCCTTTACCTGTATTTGTACATATTGCTAACTGCTCCCGCGATCGCGTAGAATTAAATATATTATGAGAAAAAAAATACTGCGAAAACAAATTTGCAAAAAATATTTCCTTGGTTTTCGAAATCCACGTAACACCTTATTTCAATGCTTGCGACGTTTGTAGAAAAAAATTATTTGTCGTGTACCTAAGATAAAATTGGGATATAAATTTTTACGATATTTTAATTTTTATTCGAAATCACCATGTTGTGAGCCTGTAACGCTCCTCTAGCCCGGACCGAACCACATTTAAAATTTCGCGCCATACGAGAATGCCAATGACAGCCCAAGCAGATGACTGCTACGTCAGTCCAATGTTTTCACGACTCACTTTTCAGACGGTTTTGCGGTCTCATAAAATGCTGATTTCGAATAAAATATCGTAGTACATCACTCGTAGTGCTACACACGTCTCTTCACGTGGAGCTCAATGTTCGCACGACGACTTGAAAAACCATGGCCTTAGGCCATGATTTTACAACTCGTCATGCAAACATTGACCCCCCCGTGAAGACGTGACTAACCCTACTTGTGATGTAATATATTAAATATATGCTCACGTCTAAAAAATGAAGGCCTGCGTCCTTTCTGCATTTTATATTATTATGAACTGAAACACTTAATTTTTTAAATATTTTGTCGATTTAGTCTCAAATCAATATTTTTATTCTTAGAATAAATAGAAGAGGTATACAGGGTGTCTAAAAAGTCCCGGGACGGTTGGATATTTCCTCAGGTAAAATATGTTTCAAAAAAATGAAGGTCATTCCTGAAGTAAATTTCAACGCGGAATTCAATGATGACCTTCATTTTGACGTTGAAATTGACCTTCATCGCTTTTTGAAGGTCCAATTTTTTTTTTCTAATGGAAACCCCCTTTTTAACATCTGCAATCGATAGGGCGAAAAATATTACGTTCAAGTACGTACCCAAGTCATAGGTCAATTGTAACGGTGAGCTCTGTATTGATATTGGCTGCAGCGTTTTGAATATTGTAAAATCCTATAGGAAATTTTTAATTGAAAGTTTCAGGAGTTCTGGTGAGAGTTCTGTTCCTCCCCAAAGATTTATATCGAAAAGTCCTATACCGTTTTTCGATACCTAAGCTGGGAGCGGGTGCAATTTTTAAGATTAGCACCTGCTTCCGGCGAAATCCTGCGGTTTTCCTTATGACAAACTTTTAACTATATATATGCTAGAGTGGAAATAAGAAGAGAATCTCATGCATTTGCGACTATATGTGCTGTACCCAGAATATTCCTATTGCGAAGACATTCGATATTTATTATTCCGCGACCACCTTGACGACGTTAGCTTTAAAGTATCGGGACAGACGACATGAAATGCATGTTTTTGTTCATGTGCACAGCCTATTGTGACCCGATATCGAGGGATCTGAGCTCATCCTTCGGCCATGGAACCAATCCACTTGAATGGGGTGCAACCGGGAGGGCAAGCACGTCCACATCGAATACTTTGGTACTTGCTGACAGTTCGGAGGACGAAATCTGTCGGATAAGAGGTTTACATTAACATCGGAGAGCATTTCAATCGATGTTACGACCTAAACTTGACTTTATGGCACGTACTTGAGTGTACTCTTTGACAATGTCTAGAGCTAGATTTAGTTGCTTTTTATTTTTAGCATAGATCTTGAGATCATCCAAGCAAAATACATGAGTGACTTTATGCTTTCGATTTCCAGTTTTGCCGCAGAAGTACCCTGAGGAATAATGAAGTGCGAGAGATAGTGGCAATCATGTGAGGCAAAAGAGGAGAGGGCTCATGGTGCCGCCCTGAAAGACACCTCTCTAGAAGGTGACGCCCTTAGTTGTCACACGATGTTTTCCAGATGAGATAGTAAATCTGGTTTTCCAAAGCAGCGTCAATCTCTTTATGCACCTCACGCTGTGTGGATGAACCCTTCAAGCTTACAACAGACAGTTGATAAGTCTATGGGAGTTTCAATCGCAAACTCTCTGGTAGTCGATCCAGGCCATCGATAGGTAGCGCTGGTTAGATGCTGCTTCTTTGCAGACACATCTATTGATAAGCAGGTTCTTCTAACATCATGTACAAAAAACGAAAAAATTTTTATATCCTGCAAATTTTGCAACGGAAATTTGTTGAAAAATGTTTAAAGTACCACTATAAACTTTTTCAGGGCTTTCTTATTATTTCTCCAATGAAGAAACACGTTTCAAAGTTCACTATCGTTAAAAGCTGTCAAATTTCCTTACTCTTCATCAGATTTTTGGGTCTACAAGCTATCACATTGTTTTTGTTATATTCATTTCAGGCTCATTAACTCACAATATTTTGACCGTTTATAGTGAGCATTCATTGAGCAACCGTTTTTTCTTCACTTACTTTTTTAACGTCAAAAGCAGAAGACTCGAATTTTCTCGCCGATAGTAGATGCCTCACTTGTAGAAGCGCAAATAAAGAAAGCAGAGGTTGAAGATTTCCGCCAATAGCTCCTCGGCAATGCAATGCAAGGAAACTTCTACAGAAATGTAGAAAATCAGCCCTTGTCGAAGGAGCTAACTTTTGCTTTCCGCAGATCATCAGGACTTCATTCAGGCACAGAACGTTTTATTACAGCGTGTCAAAACGGTGTCATTTCCAACTTAGTATACTGTCAATTGTCCAAAACGAGAAGTGCCAAATTGTCTGAAACTAAGATTTTTGGACAGCAGTCTCCATTACAAGCGCGAGGCCCTAAATGGGACTCCAGGACTTCGAGAAACGAACTATGTTCGTAATAAAATTTTTAGCTTCGGCTGAGTACAGCTGCACTTCTAAGGTGAAGGAAAAGGAGGAGAGGTATGGAGACCATAAGAGGAAGTTGCAGCGACTGTACTCGAAATATTCGGTGAAAATACATGTCTTTGTGATCGATGCTCTCGGAAATGCGAAGCTATCACTAGATTGTAACTTTAAAGCTATAGCCGGGAGCCAAAAATATGCCGAGACACTTTGCAAGATGAATGCAGTGAGCTATCATCCATGGGTCGCTCCGTGTCTGCGAGACAAACAAGGGTTTCGCCGGCATGTCGCTGTAAATTCGTCGTGTCCAATGGCTACCCGTTTCAGTCGTGAGACGTGGCCATAGATGTGATTTACCACGATTCTACTCGGTGCCCGTGTCATTTTCGTAGATGCCAGTGGCTCCCAGTGGGACACTGCGGTGGTTGTTTAACCCGTTATTAAAATTATATATCAAGTACGTTGAACAACCAGAGCAGGTTCACCCTGGCAGTAGCTTCCATCCATGAAAATGACACTCGCTTCCAGTAGACCAGCGGTAAATCACACTCATAGCTACGTCTAACGACCGTGAATGGGTGGCCACAGGGAACAATAAAACCACAACGACAGGCTGAAATAGGGATTGACCGTTCTTCAGGATAGAGAGAAAAAGACGAAGGGCAAAAAAAGGGCATGAGAGAAGCTCCTTGGGTAGTGGAAACGGAGGTTCAAGTCGAACGCGATGATCAATTAGATTCATATATGTGACCGTTCGCGAAGGAAAGGGCCTAACGCGAATAAAATTGATTTTCAGTTTTTTAGACCAATGGAGAGATTTTTATTTGCTCTATCACAATAAAAAATATCATTTCTATATCCAAAAAATACAAACTGTTATCAAACTGGAAAGTGAGGCCCTCTTATGGAAATCCCGTGTTGGACCGCTTCTTTAATCGCTGTTCCTGTAAAATGAAGTACCGCGCGTTAGGTTCCTTTCTTCGCGGACGGCCAAATATGTTAATATCGATGGTGTAGCTATGGATAACTAGGAGACAGAAGCAGATACCTACTATCTGACGAATTTTATGACATTTTAAATACGTGAAATTGAAAAGAAAGTATTATAGTGTCCGAAGGTTCCTGGAAGTGGCTTCAACCAGAATTACAGATTACAATAACATTGAATACTTTCCCATTTTGTTTGTTTTTGTTTGCAATAGTTTGACCTCCGTGAGTGTATTCTTGATACGCTTTTTTGCTCCGATGTTGGTCCTTTTTAAAATAATGGTTTCATGCAATCACCTAAACGATAGAATTGTAGAGAGATAAAAGGATGAAGGCACAAATTTGCAGCTCCGACTATAACAGAGCCACAGCTTCCATTTCGAATTGCTCTCAAATCGTGTTCCATGGAAAAAAGGCTAGAACTACAAGCTGTGTCTACTGCATAGGACGGGCCACTAACACCGAGCCAATGAGGAATTCGATTTGCAAGCATGGATCGGTCACATGCATTGTACCCATATCCGTCTAACTGCAAAATTTTAAAAAGATTTTTATATTATTATTATTTTTAATCATTATTCTCATCGGTTAGTTTGAGTTCTAGAGAAGCGAAATGGGTCCCATGTTTATAGGAACCATTTCAATAATTTTCAATTGCTTCAAATATATTTCAGCCATCTATCTATCAATATATATATATACACCGATTGTCGGGTGCTCTGCGCGTTCGAACAGCTAGGGAAAGGGTTTTCCCGTATGTATATATATATAAAATTAAAAACTGAAGGTTAACAACCGCCGCAGGTCTTGATACCTTTCCTCCTTTTCTTTCTCCTTGGCAGTGATGTTGTATTCAGAAGTAGCCGAGAAATCGATCATGAATATAGTTCGTTTCTCGAAGTCTTGGAGAACAATGTCAGGCCTCGAGTGTGCAACGGAGACTGCTGTAGGAACGGCCAGCATATTGGTCGCCTGGATCTTATTCTTCCCAGATAATTCGGAAGCCCACATTTTTCTGAGAATTTTGAGATACTTTTTTTCAAGGGCCATTTATAAAACACGCACGTTTTGGGTTTCCGCTTGTTGTATTCAAAGATATGCATATGTTTCTTCATTTCCAAGATGTTTAATGGTATTTCCACCAATGAGTTGAACATCCTGATTGTCAGGAGATGATGTAGTTTTATGTCTTCCTTTGTGTAGGTGGACGCAGGTACACTTGTCCATCGCTTTAGAGTACCTATTTACTGCCGCCACAAAGATGTTAAGGTACTCTTTTGAAGAGGCAAAGAATTCAAGGTAATATGACCAAACCTAGGCGACGACCAGGCAATGGCCCTTGACAAACGCGAGAACATCGTTTTAAATGGTCGGACCAACTCAGCAGGGAAACCTTAACTGTTGGCAAAGAAGCTCACCAGCGCGAAGAGGATGTATGCAGAGGTTATATGAACGTTGGGTCAATATGCACTCGGAATATGCTCATAAATCGCCTCAGTATTTAAGATATTAGGTATCCTTTTTACGCAAAAAGGGATATGAAGCTGTTTATCAGCAAAAAGAAGAGCAACATCCTTCAGCGAACATACCACCCGTTCCCGCAAGACCACTTTTGCAGATAGCCGATAATGCCCAATGAGAACTAGGAGATCAAAGATCCACCAAAATGTCTTTCTCAGGTAGGACAAATTAGCTGAAGCTGACACTGCTCTCCCCGATATACTCCCCGAAGATGGTAAGCTCTGGAATCTGAACCGTGTAATTTACGAGAAGGAGGTCTCTCTGCTTAGCGACAGTATAAGTAATGATACTTCAGTATGCCCGAATAAGACTCGCGAGCGTATTGCACCCCAAAAGTTAGGGCAACTGCTCGAAACTTCAAGAAAGCAAGTGACATGCTAAACAAGTGTAAACTGTTGACCATCAAGCAGCACTAGACGCCAAAAATAAGATCTCTTTCAACAGCCAAGGAGCGCCTTGAACGTCGAGTAAAATAGATTCCAGAAAATTCCACCTTTTCTACTCATCCTTTCCGTCTGTTCAATATAACGTAATATGCAGTTGAAAATCCGCCCAGTCGGGAAGAGATTCAAGTCTCCTGGGAGCAAGTATATGGAGATACTTATCAGCCAAAGGAAGATGCTGCAGATATATCACTCTTTCGTAACTTTTGCTATAGGCAAATATTGCAAGGTCCAGAGGAGTGTGTGTCTGTTCGTTAGCTATAGAATTCTTAACACAGAAAAAACAAAATGTAATCTTTACAGCGATTTCAGAGTAATCTTTACCTGCATCAAAAATTACCTTTACGTGTAAAGATTTACCCACCACATGGCAAATGTTCACCATGTCAATTCTATTGAATCTTCTTTTGTTTCGATGCGAAAAAAGTCAACTTTATCTACTTGAAAATTACCCGCAACAACAATTCACTTATGTTTTTTCTGTGAATACCTTCTCTGAACGGTCCCAAAATTTGCACACAGGTGCACTAGGAATCTAGGGACGTCAACGACGCAGTGCAAGTTGCTACATTTATCCGTATCATTACTCAAAAAGTAAATAAGCGAGTACATCCGTATTATACCCATTGCATCATGTCGAGGTGTCACATCGCCCTGCAATCTGCATCGCCTTCTGCATGCCTTCTATCCTATCAAGCAAATATGAACGCGATCAGGGACGTACGCAGGAGGGTGCTTTAGGGGGTTCATAAAACATAAATGCGAACAGGGGAATATGCAGAAGGGTATTGTACTGGTTCAATAAAGTAAGAATGCGAGAAGGGGCGTACGCGGAAAAGTGTTTAAGGGGTTTACGAAAATATAAATGCGATCAGAGGCGGTGAAGAAAATATGCATGCGATCAGGGACAAACGCAGGAAGGTAATATGAGGGTTTCAGAGGTAGAACGCTATATAATAAATAATGTTCTAATTCCCACTTTCATTTTAGCCCACAACAATCTGGGAGATACAAATTTATGCTCCTTGACATGATGTTTTGCTCTCTGATTCATAATCAGACCGACGAAATATTTTTCTTATGATTAGCTAAAAACAAAAAATTTTGCTTATGGAAAATTGAATTTGGAATCAAGTTTAAGTTTAACCATAATTAATCAAGCAATTTCCGTTTTTTAAGGAATTCCTTTTAAAAAAATATAAAAAATGTACACCTTTCTTGAATAACATAAACTAATTAGTTCAAATCTGAAATGAACATGATCTATTCACTTTTTGCTTAATTGTTTAATCAGTTGCTTATTGTTCCTGATGTTATTTTTCTCGGTCTATTAATACTATTAAAGTATTAATATACTTTTTCACAGACTAATTATAACTATATATATATATACTTTAAAAAAAGGTTAAAACGACCACCGCAGGGTCCCACTGGGAGCAACTGCCATCTAAAAATGACACCGGCTCCCAGTTGAACCGCGGTAAATTAAACCTATGACCACGTCTCATGACCGTGAGATGGGTGACTAGAGGGCACGATGAAATCACAACGACCGGCCGGCGAAACCCTCGTGCACTGAAAAAAAAAGGATTACTTGTACCAAGTGAATTTTACTTGGCTGAAGTTAGTGCAAATCCTTATTATTTTCAAAGAAATATTTATTTGAGGCAAATAAATATATGCACTTTGAATGAAAAAAAGAATTTCTTTCAGCCAGACAAATGTCAATAGGATTAAGTTAACATTGTTCGGTACAAAAATACGACCTATTGATCGGAGAGGAATATTTCTTTGAATCAAAGAAATATTAATGGAAGATAAAAATATACTTTTTAAACCAAATAAATGACTCATTTTTCCAAATGAATGTGCCATAAATGGGAATGAATATTTCTTTAAAATGAGGAAATGTGAATTGATGGAAAGAAATATATTTTAGAGTCAAGCAAATATTTTATAAGCTCAAAAAACTATTTCCTTATGTCAAATTTTTTAATATTCGAAGCAAAAGAAATATCCCACTGATTCAAAAACATATTTCTTAGGCCTCAACCATGCACGAATGCAATAAAGTAGTTCGTACTTCAACTGTAGTACATATTTTCCTAAATGAACTGGACTCTTTCAGCCTTAATTTTAATTAGCATTGTTATTATTATACATATTTAATTTAAACAAATTCTCATAATTTAAAATCTTGATAAAACTAAAACAGAAAAATTCGATGCAAAATCCACCTCCAGCAGGAATCGAACTTGGATCCGCCGAGTGTGAAGTCCACAGCAATGACCAGGACGCTGTCGCAACATGGAAATTCTAAGGTGGAAAGTCGTATTTAACCCTCACCATAAATGCCAAAGAAATATTTCATCAAATCAAAAACATGGATATTGAATTTAACAACATATTTCTTCAATATAAAGAAGTATGAAATCGAAACAAATTACGCCAAATTATTACATATTTGATTTAAAAAAATAATAACTCCGTTGGAATAACTGTTTCTTTGTTATGAATAATTTAATTCTAGTAAGCAAATGAAATATTTCCTTCAACTGAAGAAATAAATATTTATGTAAACAAAATATTTGTTTGAAAAATGATTTCAATTACTCCAAATTGACGAAATGTATGAAAAGATTTAAAAAATATATTTGTTTATAAATATTTAATAAATGTCTCTATTTATTTCCTTTTTTCTTTCATTTATAGTAGGTTAAAGTAATTTTAAGCAAGATAAGTTCAAAATAAGTTATTTAAAGTAAATTAAATTCAAGTTGTGGCGAAAAAGTCGAGAAAGTCGACTTTTTTCATCGATTAATCGACTTTGAAAGTCGACACGTAAGGAGTCTAACGAAAAAACGAAAGTCGACTTTTTACTGCGATTTATCAACCCTAACCAAGGGGCTCCCAATCCCAACTCTCACTGCATGCATCTCGTCGACCAGAGAGTATTAAAGAGAGTGGAAGGTGAACGTACAGTGGACACTACCACACTCGCCGCTTCAGGGAAAAAGCTCGGGTATTTCAACGAGAAGTTTACTTTCTACAATGCACGAAGAGGCAATGACATGATTAGGGTTATAAAGTTTCACGAAACTTTGACCAAATGAAAAGTTTCATGAAACTTTCGAAATATTTGAAAGTTTCAAACATTAGGGCGGGGAAGTTCAAAATATAAAAAATACTATTAAGTATTGAATATAAACATTCAATATTATCCTTTGTGTTTCAAAGCAAATCCTTTCAAATAATTTAAATAAATAAATCACATGTTAATTGTTAATAAGCTGTAATTTTCGAAATAATTTATTTTAAAAATGTGAAAATTGATTTCAATAAAATTAAAATAAATGTATTCAATGAATATTTAGTTTTTATGTTTCATTTTTGAAATGATTAAATTAAAAATGTCGCAACTTCGAATGGAAATGAATAAAATAACATCCTGCCATTTTATTAAACTATCAGGTTTACTTTTATCAATTGTTTGCATAAGAAAGATCAGCTAGATCAGGGTTGGGAGTACACGTTTCTGTACTCATTTCTTGTTTAACTACTGCCGGGTACTTTTCTTTCAATCCTTTATATGAAGAATCATTATCGTCGTATTTCTTAGATTCGTCCACCATCTTTCAAATCTTACTCATTAATCCGGTAGTCCGGTACTCGCAAATCGCGCCTGCACTCGTATTTGTCCGTATTATCAAATTTTCAAGCCGCTTGTGATTTTAGTTCCCCCAGTTCTCACATTAGCGCACGCGTCGCTCTATGAGCGGTCATATTGGAAATATTTGTTTCCAATTTTTATCACAAGGCTTCACACCCGTGGTTTCAAGTTTCAGCACGATTATTCCATTGAAAAACGCCATTATATTACATAACCTCAACCTGACATCAGTGCGCAAGCGCATACGTGTTTGTGAAACTTGCAAATTGTTTCAGAAGCTTTGGTCCCATGAAACGTTTCATTGTTTCATGAAACTTTCAATGTTTCAATGAAACGTTTCAAGGACTTACAACCCTATCCGAGTGCACTTGGTAAGAATTCTGAACGCTACCTAGGGAGCCTTGAGACATGTTTCCCCCTCCAATGCTCGCCGCTGTACCGGAACTTGACATTTTCACTGCGGCGCAAAAAGTTTGAAAAATGATGTGTAGCGCAATACTTAACAGCACGCGAGCGAGCATCAAGAAATTTTCGTATTTAAGCAAAAGGATTAAAAAATGGAAACTGCGCAATGCAGGCCTATTATTTATTATAAGTTATTTTTCTTAGTTTATTTATATTGAAGCTATGATGTGTGAAAAGTGATATGCGAGTTTTGTGCTCAATGAAGACGTGAAAAAGAGGTTGTGTATAACCTACTTTTCAAAGAAAAATATTGACAATATTTTTGTGAGATATAAGTGTTTTGCAAAAATGGTAAATTGCTGTATTTTATACTGCAATAATTCATCTAAAAACGGGTTTTTCCTTAAACAAATTCCACGAGATCTCAAACTTTGAGAATTATGGATTCAGAATATCAATCGAGCAGATTGGTAAGCAACTGACAAATCATGTGCTTGTGAGGTGTAAACTCTCTTTTATTTATTAAAGTGAAATAATATATGATCTTCCAACCTATAAAATTTATTTATGGAAATTTGTATAATATATATGCCTAAAAGTGATTTTTAATTACATTTCTTTTATTTTAAATGTTTAATTCAATGATATTCTCTTTATTTTGTATTAAATATATTGTGGAATGAATACTCTATTTGAAAATCGCGCCATTTTCAGAATAGCAGGTTCCGGTACAGCGGCACCAAAAAAATTTGAGTACCCCGCGTCTCAACTCTCCCTTGAGTATCTCTAGGTCAAGCGACATTCATTGGCTGCCCAGTTCTTGTATCGATGCGCCGCCTTTACGCCACTTTTTCAAATCTGCCTCTTTCGAAAAGCGTGGGTCGGTTTGAAATCAATAAATACTACCAATGTAATAATACAGATAAATACACCCGACATTCCTAGAACGGCTGGCCCACCCAGTTTCTCAGCTCAAGAGGCGAGAGACGGTGGCAACTCTCGCCTCGGAAGGGCTGGCAGTGCGCGAGTATACAGTCGAATATATTGCGCAATATAATGCAATTTAAGTGGAAACGTATCAGACGTTCCCGACTTATTGCGCAGTTGAAAAAGTCGTGGTCCGTTGGCCAGTGTTTTTGTTGACGTGCGACGTGAAAAATATAAAATTTCCTGGAAATAGTACAATTTGCCAACTAAAAATCAATATAATAGAATCAAAAAACTACCCAAATAATTCACGGAATAGTGAGTTTTCTAATATGACTTCGCGGCCATGCTAGGATAGGTGGAAATGGCTAGCAGACAACTTTTTGGAGAAAGTATTCTAAACGTAAAAGTAAGTTATAAAGGTCTGAATATTGACAGTTTTCAAGTGTATAATGCTAGGATAGGTGGCAATGTCAGCCGTCAGGAAGGTTAGGACATGGTACTGCAACTGCATACGGTTTTTTGGAGAAAATATTATAAACGTAAAGGTAAGTGATAAAGGGCTGCATAGTAATATTTCTCAAGTGTTTGAAGTGTGTCGCGAAATACAATCCACTATCTGAAATTTGAAGTTAGATTACCCGGTTCTAATGAAGTTGATCTGACTTACTTTTACGTTCAGAATATTTTCATGAAAAATTGTCTGCATTCTCATGACGTCATGCTAAAATACGCAATTCAAATCTTCCCGCTCTTCGGGACTCTTTTTTTCAATTGGTCAGCCACTGACGCGGGCGTGGCCGTACAGCGCGTACAGGGACCGTCGTCGGAGATGACGAAACTGAAAATTTAAAATAAGCATGTATAGGGGGGTTAAACTAGGTGAACTTTAAAATAGACAATCTTTAAAATAAAGGGAAGTTCACTATACATAATAACTTTTTAATAATATATAATATAATATTCTCCTTAGTACTGGTAAGGAAGTTTTCATCTTTTTCGTAACTTAACAACAAAATTTAGAGTGTGATGGCTAACGCAGAGTTCAAAATAATAAATTAATAATTAATAATTGGGAAAAATATATATTTGTCAAATATTTCATGTACCTGAAGTTCCGAACGTTCAAATGAACGAAATATTTTTCCCCATTTCTATTTCACCCATAAATATTGTTCAAAAAAATTTCAATAATAAAAAAAAGTTGATTTAAGCACTGTTTTTACCCCCTCCACGTTCATACCTTCACGTAACCCCATGCTCCATATAGATTTGAATATTAGGCTATTATTATAAATAAGACCATAAGTCCCATCGACAAACTGAAGATACCCCTATATTCTTCCCGGCAATATCTCTAGGTGTTTTTTTCATTTCTTGAATAAAGTCATTTCTTTAACAATTATATGGTTTATAATTTTTTGGAATTTATTTAACAATAATGGGAAATAAATCGAAGTTACTTTAAAAAACATAATGTACACTAAGGTATAATAATTAAGAAAAAAATTTCGATGATGAAAAAAAGCTGATTTAAACATTGTTTTTACTTCCTCCACGTTCATACCTTCACGTAACCCCATGGTGCATATAGATTTGAATATTGAGTTATTATTATAAATAAAACCATAAGTCCCATCGAAAAACTGCAGATACCCCTATCTCGGCAATATCTCCAGGTATGTTTTTCATTTCTTGAAAAAAGTCATTTTTTAAACAATAATATTGTTTATAAATGTTAGGAATTTATTTAACAATAATTTAAAATGATTTGAAGGTACTTACTACAACATAATGTACACTAACGTATCATAAGCGGGAAAAAAATTTCAATAATAAAAAAAGTTGATTTAAGCACTGCTTTTGCCCCGTCCACGTCCATACCTTCACGTAACCCCATGCTCCATATAGATTGGAATATTGAGCTATTATTATAAATAAGAACATAAGTCACATCGAAAAACTGAAGATACCCCTCTATTCGTCCCGGCAATATCCCTAGGTGTTTTTTTCATTTCTTGAAAAAAGTCATTTTTTAAACAATCATATAGTTTATAAATTGTAGGAATTTATTTAACAATGATGAAGAATAATTTAAAGTTACTTACTACAACATAGTGTACACTAAGGTATCATAATTGGGGAAAAAATTTCAAAAATAAAAAAAAATTTGATTTAAGCACTGTTTTTACCCCCTCCACGTTCATACCTTCACGTAACCCCATGTTGCATATAGATTTGAATATTGAGCTATTATTATAAATAAAACCATAAGTCCCATAGAAAAACTGTAGACACCCCTATATTCGTCTTGGCAATATCTCCAGGTATTTTTTTCATTTCTCCAAAAAAATCATTTTTTAAACAACAATATTCTGTATAAATTGTAGGAATTTATTTAACAATAATGAAGAATAATTTGAAGTTACTTACTACAACATAATGTACACAAAGGTATCATGATTGGGAAAAAAATTTCAATAATAAAAAAAAGTTGATTTAAGCACTGTTTTTACCCCCTCCACGTTCATACCTTCACGTAACCACATGTTGCATATAGATTTGAATATTGAGCTATTGTTATAAATAAAACCATAAGTCCCATCGAAAAACTGTAGACACCCCTTTATTCATCTCGCCAATATCTCCAGGTATTTTTTTCATTTCTCCCAAAAAGTCATTTGTAAACAATAATATTGTTTATATATTGTAGGAATTTATTTAAAAATAATGGAAAATAATTTAGAGGTACTTTCTACAACATAATGTACACTAACGTATCATAAGCAGGAAGAAAATTTCAGTAATAAAATAAAGTTGATTTAAGCACTGCTTTTACCCCGTCCACGTCCATACCTTCACGTAACCCCATGCTCCATATAGATTTGAATATTAAGCTATTATTATAAATAAGACCATAAATCCCATCGAAAAACTGAAGATACCCCTATATTCGTCCCGGCAATATCTCTCGGCATTTTTTTCATTTCTTGAATAAAGTAATTTCTTAAACAATTATATGGTTTATAATTTTTGGAATTTATTTAACAATAATGGAAAATAATTTAAAGTTACTTTCTAAAACATAATGTACACTAAGGTATCATAATTGGGAAAAAAATGTCGATTGTGAAAAAAAGCTGATTTAAACATTGTTTTTACTCCCTCCACGTTCATACCTTCACGTAACACCATGGTGCATTTAGATTTGAATATTGAGCTATTATTATAAATAAAACCATAAGTCCCATAGAAAAACTGTAGAAACACCTATATTCATCTCGGCAATATTTCCAGGTTTTTTTTTTAATTCTTGAAAAAAGTCATTTTTTGAACAATAATATTCTTTATAAATTGTAGGAATTTATTTAACAATAATGGAGAATAATTTAATGTTACCTACTACAACATAATGTACACTAACGTATCATAAGCGGGAAAAAAATTTTAATAATGAAAAAAAGCTGATTTAAACATTGTTTTTACTCCCTCCACTTTCATACCTTCACGTAACCCCATGGTGCAAATAGATTTGAATATTGAGCTATGATTATAAATAAAACCATAAGTCCCATTTAAAAACTGTAGACACCCCTATTTTCATCTCGGCAATATCTTCAGTTATTTTTTTCATTTCTTGCAAAAAGTCATTTTTTAAACAATAATATTGTCTATAATTCTTAGGAATTTATTTAAGAATAATGAAAAATAATTTAAAGCTATTTACTACAACATAGTGTACACTAAGGTATCATAATCGGGGAAAAATTTCAATAATCAAAAAAAGTTGATTTGAACATTGTTTTTAGCCCCTCCGCGTTCATAACTCCACGTAAACCCATGGTGCATATAGATTCGAATATTGAGCTATTATTATAATTAAGACCATAAGTCCCATCGAAAAACTGAAGATACCCCTATATTCATCTTGGTAATATCTCCAGGTATTTTTATCATTTCTTGCAAAAAGTCATTTTTTAAACGATAATATTGTTTATAAATTGTAGGTATTCATTTAAAAACAATGGAAAATAATGTAAAGTTACTTACTACAGCACAATGTACACTAAGGTATCATAATCGGGAAAAAATTTTAATTATCAAAAAATGTTGATTTAAACACTGTTTTTACCCCCTTCACGTGCATAACTCCACGTAACCCCATGGTGCATATAGATTTGAATATTGAGCTATTATTCAAAATAAAACCATACGTCCCATCGAAAAACTGAGGATACCCCCATATTCATCTCGGCAATATCTCCAGTTTTTTTTTCATTTTTTGAAAAAAGCAATTTTTCAAAAAATTATATTGTCTATAATTTATATGATTTTATTTAAGAATAATGAAAAATAATTTAAAGTTACTTTCTACAACATTATGTACACTAACGTATCATGAGCGGGAAAGAAATTTCAATAATGAAAAAAAGTTGATTTAAACATTGTTTTTACCCCCTACACGTTCATAGCTTCACGTAACCCCATGGTGCATATAGACTTGAATATTGTGCTATTATTATAAATAAAACCATACGTCCCATCGAAAAACTGTAGATACCCCTATATTCATCTCGGCAATATCTCCAGGTATTTTTTCCATTTCTTGAAAAAAGTCATTCTTTAAACAATAATATTGTTTATAAGGTGTAGGAATTTATTTAACAATAATTGAAAATAATTTTAAGTTACTTTCTACAACATAATGTACACTAAGGTATCATAATTGGGAAAAAAATTTGAATAATGAGAAAAAGTTAATTTACACATTGTTTTTCACCAAATAGTTGAATTGTTAACCAAATAGTTAATTTTTAATCAAATAGTTAAATTTTAAACCAAAAGTTATGAATTTTCAAATAAAAATATAAATCTCCAACAAAAAATTATTTCTTAAAAAAGTGTTTCTACCAAAATTTTCAAACAAAATAGTCCAATCCTCAAGCAAAAAAGAGTGTCGGGTAAGAGATAAGTTGAATTTTCAACAAAATATAGTTGAATCTTTCAATAAAAAAGTATCCATTTTTCACAAAATTGTTGAATTTTCAATCAAACAGTTGCATTTTTATCCAAGAAAGATGCAATTCAGTCTAAAATAGATGAATTTTTGAATTAGAAAGATAAGTTTAAAAAAAAAGTTGAATTTGCAACAAAAAAGTTGAATTTTCAACAAAATAGTTCAGTCTTTCAAACAAAAGTATCCATTTTTAACAAAATTGATAAATTTTCAATCAAACAGTTGCCATTTTATCCAAGAAAGATGAAATTTCTATAAAAATAGATAAAGTTTAAAATGAAACAGACAAACTTTCAAGTGAATAGTTGAATATTTATTTTTAAAAAATTTCAGCTTGACTTTTCAACAACCAAATATTAGTTTTAAATAAGAAGTACATTTTACGCTTCTTCGAAGCTGAAAACCTTAACATTTTAGAGTAATAAACTCCATCGGAAATTATTTATAAACTGGAACCCAAAAGGACAACATCTTAATTTTATTGTCGGGAATCCCCGTAATAAAGTTTAAAATTCTATTTACAATTTCTAGTTTAAATATCTCAGGTAGGATAGCCTTCTAAGATATAATCCCAGGCGAGAACAAGCAAGCAAGGGGTAGCGTTCCAGTGGGACCCCTACCCCTCACACCTCTCTCGGCGCCCTTAGTTGTTGGGTCTCACGGAGCGCGGAGTCTATTGTCGTTAATGAATATAGACCCCGCTTAAAATTTCACTATTAAATCTTTCAAAATTTCACTCTGAAAGCCTTGATAGTCAGTTTAATATTTAACAATTGAAGCGTGCTGTACAGCAGTGCCAATTGTTGTGGAGCACGCTTCGATTTTATATTTAAATATTCCAAATTCTTTGGTTCCAATTTTGGCAAGTTTGGCAAATTTGGGCTCCATCTCAAATTTCTATTATATTCATAAAAATGAAGATGACTACGGTATTCATAATGTTGAATCCAAATTTCTGTTGAAAATAGAAATGCTATATACCATCAGTTATTTTTAAATTTCGAGTCAATAAATTGGAACGGTAATCGGGGTCATTTGGGGTCATTAGCGACAATAGTCCCCGCGCTCCAGGAAACTGGACGAGTGAGCGCGCTGAGAGAGGTAATTAGTACGCGTGAGGAGTAAGGGTCCCCTGGAAGGGGAAGGTCTCTGGCAAAACACCGCAAGGGAATGGGCCCTAGTTGGCCAGTGCTCTGGCGGTGTACCGAATCCAACCTCAAAGTGGTGCTAGAGTGGCAACGTTGTGTTTCCTTACTCCTCTGGGAAGGAAGGGGGACAGCGGCTAATTGGATTAAGGTTTCAAAGGCTAACGAGGGCGGCACCCGGATGCGGCCGAGCTTATCGTCACGGCTGTTTCTTGGGCGGAACCTTCTTGGGTTAACCCAGAGGTGGCTTGGCCTAGGTGCATGGGCGCGTCAGAGTCGGAGTCTCTCTCCGGAGTCTGTATCCGAAACCTGACTGATTACCCAATGAGATGCCGTAGTGTACTCTCTCCACTGCGATCGTCGGTTTGGTTTAAAATCAGTCATCCAAACGCTTGTCGTCTGGAATTCTTGGATGTGGCGATCTCTCAGTCTGGATTGCTCATGTATATAAGTGCTAATAGGTTGAGGGTGACTGCAGCCGGCTCCAGGCGAGAACTCTGTATTGAGTTCTTGCCTGGAGTGACGAGCTGATTGTTGCGGACACTCACAAAATATTGTGGGGTCGGTCGGCAGGCTCAGGTGAAATGTCAATTGACAGTAGCCTTGTTAGACTAATGGCCGCCTGTATCTTCGGCAGGTGAATCGAATAGAGTCAAGAAATCGAGTGCCTGGGGCCCTGGCTCCAGATACTCGAGGCCATTGAAATTGAATTGCATTTATTAAAATTTTACAACTATGTTTGAGACTTTGTTGGTGAATCTGTTGGGTGAACGGCGATGACCATGATCAGGATGATGGATGTGGTCGGATGTGGAGTTGTGATGGATGGATTACTAATCCAAATTTTCTTTATTTTACAGGGAGGTGAGGGAAATGGCCGATTTGCGATCAATTGAGCCTAAGTCTGCTCTCGCCTGTGTCTTTTAGTCTGTCAAAACTCGTGGGAACAAAATGAATTCTTTAACCAAAACACTCAAAAACTGCTTTGTGCGTTGTGGGAGGTGTGACTGGGTGTTACCACGAGTTCTTGACCACAATCTCTCTGGCTCCAGTACCGGCCCAGTGCTAGCCCTAAATCCCACTGCCCAACATCTGGAATTGTCTCTGGATTGTTGAGCAGCTCCCCTGTTAAATTGGTTAGGTCTGCAGAAATGTGTTCTTCGAAGAAGGTTAGAACTAGGCTTAGGGCAGAAAGTGAATTCATCTTGTGGCAACACAATTTGAATCACGACACTAAGGTGACTGGCGAAATTAGGAACGAAGTAGTAAAGCACGGGGTTAACTTGCTTCTTATGCAAGAGCCCTATCTTTGTGCATGGAAAGGAATTGCTGGTTTAGGATCATTGGCCAAAGTGGCTTGTTCCGAAGGTTTGCACAAGGCTGCCATTATGGCACTTAAGGAAAATGTGAACATGAGTACTCAATGACCCTGCTCAGCTAGCGACTTATTGTCACGGTGGCAACGAGACATACATAGATCTGACACTAGTATCCAGAAATATGTTCAAACATATCAGGCAGTGGACAGTGTTACATGGTGTCACAACGAGTGACCAGAGGGTGATGGAAATACGAGTCCCTAGTAATGAGAGGTTCAACCTTGGAGGAATGGGACAACCTACCGAACGGAGGCCTGGATGGTTTCTTTTCAAGAAGGTGGACGGGCCAAAGTTTGATGGGAGTCTTAAAGCATCGCTTGATGCAATTCTATTCAGTTCCAATTAGATAAAAATAGAGATATAGAAGAATATGCAAGGAATTTCACTAGAGAAATAGTAAAGGCTTGTGAGGTTTCTATGCCAAGAAAGAAGTGGCAATATAGGTGCTCCCCGTGGTGGACTGTCAGGTTAACGCAGCTTAACAAGGAGGAAATTAAGACGGTTAGACGGTTTCAGAAACTTCGACACTATGTTAGGAATACACAAAGCCCGGACATAGAAAAAGTTGTAGACTACATTTACACTACGCAAGACCGAAAGCGTGTCATCAAACATTACAGGAAATCAATACACAATGCAAAGAAAAATAGCTTCGGGAAGTTTGTAACGGAAGAGGGGAATAAAAATCCGTGTGGTATATGCTATAAGCTAGAAGCTGATAAGCTTAGAGTAGAGCAGGTACACGGGAACATGAAAACACAAACAGGGTACACGAAAACAGCAGAAGAAACTGCAAAGGTAATACTAGATGTCCTGGTACCGGACGCGCCTCTCTGAAGATGATTATGCAGAAGAATCGCAAAAGGAAGAATTGGACGTATGTATTCAGACTGAATTTTATTTTCGATTTGAATTTGCAATTTACTTATAATGTATATAATGGATATTTTAGAGATGTATTAAAATTCTGACTTGGAAAACCTAACTTTACAAAAAGAGAGAACAATATAAATTCTACTTTATTTAGATTTTGAAATAAGTACCAATGATCAGTCGACGATCCGGGTGCACATGGTCGTGCACCAGATACTTAAGCACGTATTCTACGAAACGTTGTTTAAAATTTAAATTGTGTGAGCAATCAAAATAAGTACAAATGATCAGTCGACGATCTGGGTGCGCATGGTCGTGCACCAGCTAGTTTAGTACGTATTCTACGAGAATCAAAATTATTGAAGTAAGAATAAATTTCATCTTATTTTATAAAACTTCATTTCCAAGTAAAATAATTACATGTAAATAAATTGGTCGCGCGCGGAAGGCGCGTACGAGGTTCTAGTTTTTGTTGAAAATTCATCTTTTTAGGTTCAAAATTTAACTCTTTGGTTGAGATGAATAATTTTAGTTGAAAATGCAACTGTTCGGTTCAAAATAATATTTTGTTATGACAATTATTCTACTCAATTAAAAATTGATCTGCTTTGTTCAAAATTCATTTTTTTGTTGAAGCCTATTTTTTTAATTAAAAGTTTGTCTCTTTAGTTTGAAATTTAACTATTTCATTCTAAATAAATATTTTTGTGGTTGAAATTAAAGTACCTTATTGAAAATTCATCTGCTTTGTTCAAAATGAATTTTCTGTTTGTTAAAGATTGATTATTTCAGTTAAAAGTTTAGCTCTTTGATATGAAATGTAACTATTTTATACAAAATCAATACTTTTTGGTACAAAATTAAACCCCTTAATGGAAAATTGATCCAATTTGTTAAAAATGTATTTTTTTGTTGTTGAAGGTTCATCAGTTTAGTTCAAAATTTGTCTGCTTAGTTTAAAAATTAACTACTTTGCTTAAAATTGATCTATTTTCCTGAAATTTAAAATATTTTCTTAAAAGTTTATTTTTTAGTTGGAGGTTTACATGTTTTCAGTTGTAAAAAATAACCATTTTAATATTTATATTTAAAATGAGCTATTATAAATTAAATTTTCAACTGTACACAATTTGAAACTGAATTGTTCGATGTAGCTTTTCCGTGTTCACAATTCTTCATTTGTAAGTTAAAGTATTCTGTTTTCTTTATAAATAACAATTGAAGAATAATTAATTGGAAACGACTTTAAACACTTCAAATTGAGATAACGTAACTTCGAACCTAAAAGTGTTGAGTTACAACAACATTTTAATCGTTCAATTTTTAATATTTATAATTCAAAATTTCTTGAAGTGTTATAATTCTGAATACTTGATTTTTTAAGTTAAAGCTTGATAATTGGGTCGGAATCATCTGGGACTCAAAAACGAGTACGTAGATATATTATGTAATTAAGAAGAAAATATTTATGGTTAATTGTGGATAATCCTCTTTTAACTTTCTGATTGTGAAGTGGTATTATATAAACGACAAGTTTCATGTGAAAGACATGGCAATTTTTAGATTAGTCTGAATATAAGTTTTGCATAAAAAAAAAACACCATCTATAATGTATAAAATTGCAATGATCAAAATATGATTAGCTAAAATTTAATATTGAAATTTCGATATCCACGATTCACCGTACATATTCTTTGATGAACTTCCATACTTCAAAAGTTTCAGATGTGAAATGTTTAACTTTATATTGCAGGGGCGCCCGAAGAAAGATACACTAGTTACACCTTGCAAACCTTTAGGAACCAAGGAGAAAAATTTAGCATCGGTGTTTACTATACCCAAGATGCAATCAATGGTTTCGACAAGTAATCATGTCGCCAGTGAAGAGTTTATATGCTTTACAATTCCTGTATTGAAAAAAAGTCTTTAAGAAATCCTCGTGCTATTTTCAGGAAAAGTGTACGTGAGGAATTCCATGAGAAATTTGAAAATCCTCGCGGATTTCCTGGTATTACCTATAACCAAATAACCAAATAAACACACTTTTAAACAAAAAATATGAATTTTCAACAAAAAGTTAATTTTTAACTAAAATGATGAATGGTAAAAAAAAGAATTAAGCAGATTAGTTCAACTTTGAACTAAGTAGTTGAATTTTCAGCGAAAGATTCATATCATTTATATATTCATATATAATATATTCATATATTAAATAAAAAATGGTTGAGTTCGTCCAGAGACGTATTTTCAACAAAATAGTTGAAATCTTTCGAAGTTTTAAAATATGTTTAGTCTATTAAAAACTTAAAAAGTTCCTAAAATATATTTCAAACTGACGTGAATTATCCCAAAATGGTTTAAAATCTTAGAGATTTGTTTTTGACCATTTTGGAAATCTTATGTAATGTTGTAAAATGTTTTTATAAATTCTCTTAAAATTTATTTTTCAATATTGATATCTTTCAAAATTAGAAAAAATAAAATTAAAATTTTGTTTCGATATCTTCAAACTGACATGTTTTGTTTTGTGATGTTATTAACAATCTTTTCAAATTTTTATTATTAAAATAAATTTTAACGCGTAAATAATTTTTCAAATGATTCAATTTTTCCTAAATATTTGAAAAAGTTCTGAAAAATGATAAAAATTACCTTCAAATCTTCCACATATTTTTTTACAATTTCGAAACTATTTCGGAATGATTCGAAAATCTTCAAAAATATTCACTTGAAATAAATTTATTGAATTATCAAGTTATTTTACATTTTACCAGCAATCTTAAGACAATTTTTTATCTCTTGATACCTTTAAAAAAATATTAACAGTTTGAAAAAAGTCCTTTACAAATCTTTGAAAATCTTCATTTTGTTAAAATTCTGGTTGGAATACTTTTAAACTGTAAATAACTTTTAAAAATTAATGGCTCTGGTACCAGGACCCAATTTTTTTCTTAAAAGTTCGACTTGTAAGCTTGGAAGTTCAAATAAATATTTCATTGAAAATGCAACTGTTTTTTCTTGAAGTTTAATCTTTTTTGTTTGAAAATTCGAAAATTTGGTTGAAAATGCATTACATTTTATTTTTTCAAACGTTAATTTTCAGTTCAGCAACAATCCGCAAAAAGTACGGAACGTTTAATACAATGCAGAGAAATATTGGCTTTTATGTCTAAAATTAAAGAAACATACATTTTTTTGGATTGACATCAGGTCTAAAAGGAAACAACAAGAAAATGAGTATTTCGTTATTTCCTTTAAAAGATCAACTAATTGTATTTTTTAAACAATTATACATCAAATTGAAGTTTGGTTACAATTTCGTCTAAAATGTTTATTACTCAGATGAAAACTGTTTACTATTTGCCATTACTTGCTGCCTTTAATAATACTACAATTAGATAGAAAGACCTACAATGTCATTGTTGTAAACAATATATCGCCATTTGACAATAATTGATGATATAAAACATTGTTATAAATGAATCCACCTGAATGCGAATTTCTGACTTTAAATTCCCCCTAGAAAAGACTACTGATTCTAAATCCCAGCGGCTGCGCACGCTAATTTTAGCAAGGTGTTACACAATCAATATTTTAAATAGGAATCTGTATTATCATCGGGGATTGTAATTACCAATCCGTTGAGAAATCCAATCACACATACTGTGAATAATGGAAATCTACTTCATCGACCAAAGTTGAATCCTCTAATACAGAAAAATAATTTTCGTCATACAGGTTAGATGGGGATATAAATTAAAATTTATTAAATTCAAATTTTATTGAGAAAAAAAGGATCTCCCTCCTCTCACTCCACTGGGATTCGAACACCAGATCAACTGCTTTTCGGTCAGGTGCTCTCACCAATTGAACTACAGAGAGATCAAAGAAAGATACAGTTTTTCTGATATACGCTAATTTTAGCAAGGTGTTACACAATCAATATTCCAAAAGTAGGAATCTGCATTAACATCGGAGATTGTAATTATCGATCCGTTGAGAAATCCAATCACACATACTGTGACTAATGGAAATCAACATTATCGACCAAAGTTAGTTCCTCTAATACAGAAAAATAATTTTCGTCAAGCAGACTAGATGGGGATACAAATTAAAATTTTATTAAATTCAAATTTTATTCAGAAAAACAGGATCTCTCTCGTCTCACACCACTGGGATTCGAACACCGGATCAACTGATTTCCGGTCAGTTGCTCTAACCAATTAAGATACAGAGAGATCAAAGAAAGATACGGTTTTTTTGTTATACGCTAATTTTAGCAAGGTGTTACATAATCAATATTTTCAATTAGAAATCTTTATTATCATCGGAGATTGTAATTATCAATCCGTTGAGAAATCCAATCACACATACTGTGAATAATGGGAATCCACATTATCGACCAAAGTTAGATCCTCTATTACAGAAAAATAATTTTCGTCAAGCAGACTAGATGGGGATATAAATTAAAATTGTATTAAATTCAAATTTTATTGAGAAAAAAAGGATCTCTCTCCTCTTACTCCACTGGGATTCGAACACCAGATCAACTGATTTTCGGTCAGATGCTCTCACCAATTGAGCTACAGAGAGATCAAAGAAAGATACAGTTTTTCTGATATACGCTAATTTAAGCAAGGTGTTAAACAATCAATATTCTAAAATAGAAATCTGCATTATCATCGGAGATTGTGATTATCGATCCGTTGAGAAATCCAATCACACATACTGTGAATAATGGAAATCAACATTATCGACCAAAGTTAAATCCTCTGATACAGAAAAATTATTTTCCGGATACAGACTAAATGGAGGTATAAATTAAAATTTATTAAATTCAAATTTGTTCAGAAAAAAAAGGATATCTCTCCTCTCGCTCCACTGGGATTCGATAACCAGATCAATTGATTTCCGTTCAGGTGCTTTAACCACTCGAGCTACAGAGAGATCAGGGAAAGATACTGTTTTCTGATATACGCTAATTTTAGCAAGTTGTTAGACAATAAATATTTTTAAATAGGAATCTGTATTATCATTGGAGATAGTAATTATCATTCTGTTGAGAAATCCAATCTCACATATAGTGAATAATAGAAAATCTACATTATCGACCAAAGTTAAATCCTCTGATACAGAAAAAGTATTTTCGTCATACAGACTAGATGGAGGTATAAATTAAAATTTATTAAATTCAAACTTATACAGACAAAAAGGATCTCTCTCCTCTCGCTCCACTGGAATTCAAACGCCAGAACAACTGATTTCGGTCAGGTGCACTAACTAATTGAGCTGCAGAGAGATCAGAGAAAGATACTGTTTTTCTGATTTACGCTAATTTTCGAAAGTTGTTTCACAATCAATATTCTTAAATAGCAATCTCTATTATCATCAGAGATAGTAATTATCGATCCGTTGAGAAATCCAATCACACATACTCTGAATAATGGAAATCTACATTTTCGAACAAGTTAAAAACTCTGATACGGAAAAATTATTTTTGTGATACAGACTAGATGGAGGGATAAATTAAAATTTATTAAATTAATACTTATTCAGAAAAAAAACATCTCTCTCCCCTCGCTCCACTGGGATTCGAACACCAGATCAACTGATTTCCGGTCAGGTGCTCTCACCAATTGAGCTACAGAGAGATCAGAGAAAGATACTGTTTTTCTGATATACGCTAATTTTAGCAAGTTGTTAAACAATCAATATTTTCAAATAGGAATCTGTATTATCATCGCAGATAGTAATTATCCATCCGTTGAGAAATCCCATCACACATACTGTGAATAATGGAAATTTACATTATCGACCGAAGATAAATCCTCCTATACGAAAAAATTATTTTTGTCATACAGACTAGATGGTGGTATGAATTAAAATTTATTAAATTCAAATTTATTTAGGAAAAAAGAATCTCTCTCCTCTCGCTCCACTGGGATTCGAACACCAGATCAACTGATTTTCGGTCAGGTGCTCTAACCAATTGAGCTACAGAGAGATCAGAGAAAGACACTGGTTTTCTGATATGCGCTAATTTTAACAAGTTGTTACACAATCAATATTTTTAAATAGGAATCTGTATTATCATCGGAGATGGTAATTATCGATCCGTGGAGAAATCCAATCACACATACAGTGAATAATGGAAATCTACATTATCGACCAAAGTTGAATCCTCGAATACAGAAACATTATTTTCGTCATACAGACTAGATGGATGTATAAATAAAAATTTATTAAATTCAAACTTATTCAGAAAAAAAGGATCTCTCTCCTCTCGCTCCACTGGGATTCAAACGCCAGATCAACTGATTTCGGTCAGATGGACTAACTAATTGAGCTGCAGAGAGATCAGAGAAAGATACTGTTTTTCTGATTTACGCTAATTTTAGCAAGTTGTTTCACAATCAATATTCTCAAAAAGGAATCTCTATTATCATCAGAGATAGTAATAATCGATCTGTTGAGAAATCCAATCACACATACTGTGAATAATGGAAATCTGCATTATCGAACAAGTTAAAAACTCTGATACAGAAAAATTATTTCTGTGATACAGAGTAGATGGAGGCATAAATTAAAATTTATTAAATTCAAACTTATTCAGAAAAAAGGATCTCTCTCCTCACGCTCCACTGGGATTCGAACACCGGATCAGCTGATTTCCGGTCGGGTGATCTCACCAACTGAGCTACAGAGAAATAAGAAAAAGATACTCTTTTTCTTATATACACAAATTTTAGCAAGTTGTTACACAATCAATATATTTAAATAGGAATCTGTATTATCATCGGAGATATTAATTATCGATCCGTTGAGAAATTCAATCACACATACTGTGAATAATGGAAATCTACATTATAGACCAAAGTTAAATCTTCTGATTCGAAAAAATTATTTTCGTCATACAGACTAGATGGAGGTATAAATTAATATTTAATAAATTCAAATTTATTCAGAAAAAAAGGATCACTCTCCTCTCGGTCCACTGGAATTCGAACACCAGATCAACTGATTTCCAGTCGGGTGCTCTCACCAATTGAGCTACAGAGAGATCAGAGAAAGATACTGTGTTTCTGATATACGCTAATTTTAGCAAGTTGTTACACAATCAATATTTTTAAATAGGAATCTGTATTATCATCGGAGAAATCTATGTAAGGTTCTTTGACATCTTTGTGAAATTTGTTGAAATATGAAATCTTTGAGATCTTGCTGAAATATTTTGGAATCTTTGTTAGATTTCTTTCTATCTTCTGAAATCTTTGGGGAAGTCTTCGAAGTCTTCTGAAATCTTTTAAAATCTTTATAAGATTTTTTTATATTTTCTGTAATCTTTGTGAAAGCTTTTAAAATATTTTGAAATCTTCGTGTAATCTTTGAAATCTTTGTGAAATCTTTGACATCTTTCTGAAATCTTGTGAAATCCTCTGAATTATTAAAATATTTGTGAAATCTTTTAAATTCTTGTTCGATTTTTTGAAATATTTGTGAAAGCTTTTTAAATCTTTTGAAATCTTTATATAACTTTTGAAATCTATGTAAGGTTCTTTGACATCTTTGTGAAATTTGTTGAAATATGAAATCTTTGAGATCTTGCTGAAATATTTTAAAATCTTTGTCAGATTTCTTTCTATCTTTTGAAATCTTTGGAGAAGCCTTTGAATTCTTCTGAAATCTTTTGAAATCTTTATTAGATTTTTTTATATTTTCTGAAATCTTTGTGAATGCTTTTGAAATCTTCGTGTAATCTTTGAAACTTTTGTGAAATCTTTGAAATTCTGAAACCTTTTGAAATCTTTGACATCTTTCTGAAATCTTGTGAAATCCTCTGAATTATTGAAATATTTGTGAAAGCTTTTCAAATTTTTTGAAATCTTCATAGCATTTTTTAAATCTATTTGAGGTTTTTTGAAATCTTTGTGAAATTTGTTGAAATATGAAATCTGAGGTCATTCTGAAATATTTTGAAATTCTCAGAAGTATTGAAATAATTGTAAAATCTTTGAAATCTTTGATATCTATCTGACATTTTTTGAAACCTTTGAAATCGTTGAGATCTTTCTGAAATCTTTTGAAACCTTAGATTTTTTATATCTTGTGAAATCGTTGTGAAAGCTTTTGAAAGATTCTAAAATATTTTGAAATCTTTGAAATTTTTGTTCGATTTTTTTAAATCTTCTGAAATTTTTGTTAAATCTTTCACGTCTTTGAAATCTTTATACAATTATTGAAATCTTTTTGAGATTTTTTGAAATCTTCGTGCAAGTTTTTGAACTTTTTAAAATATTCTGAAATCCAGATCCTTTTCAAATCTTTCGAAATCCTCTCAAGTATTGAAAGATATTTGAAATCTTTGTAATCTTTGTTATTTTTTTTTTTAAATCTTCTTTAATATTTTGAAATTTTCAGATCTTTCTAAAAACTTTTGAAATTCTCTGAAGTATTGAAATAGTCGTGAAATCTTTTGAAATCTTCGTCAATCCTTCGTAAAATCTTTGAAATCTTTGTTCAATTTTTTTTAAAGTCTTTGTGAAATTTGTTAAAATTTGAAATCTTTGAGATCTGTCTGAAATATTTTGAAATCATTGTTAGATTTTTTCTATCTTCTGAAATCTTTGGAGAAGCCTTTCAAGTCTTCTGAAATCTTTTGAAATCTTTATTAGATTTTTATATATATATTCTGAAATCTTTGTGAAGGCTTCTGAAATCTTCGTGTAATCTTTGAAACTTTTATGAAATCTTAGAAATTCTGAAATCTGTTGAAATCTTTGACATCTTTCTGAAATCTTGTGAAATCTTCTGAATTATTGAAATATTCGTGAAATCGTTTGAAATCTTTGTTATTTTTAGACATATTTGTGAAAGCTTTTTAAATCTTTTGAAATTTTTATAAAAATTTTTTAATCTATGTGAGGTTTTTTGAAATCTTTGTGAAATTTTTTTAAATGTGATATCTTTGAAATCTTTCTGAAATATTTTAAAATCCTCAGAAGTATTGAAATATTTGTGAAATCTTTTGAAATCTTTTATATCTATCTGAAATCTTTTGAAACCTTTGATATCGTAGAGATCTTTCTGAAATCTCTGAAACCTTAGATTTTTTATATCTTATGAAATCTTTATACAATTGTTGAAATCTTTGTGAGATTTTTTGAAATCATTGTGCAAGCTTTTGAACTCTGAAATATTTTGAAATCCAGATCTTTCTCAAATTTTTCGAAATCCACTGAACTCTGAAGTATTGAAAAATTTGTGAAATCTTTTTAAATATTTGTGAAATCTTCGTTAAATATTTGAAATCTTTGTCGATTTTTAAAAATGTTCGTGAAAGTTTTTAAACTATTTTGAAATGTTTATTACATTTTCGAATTCTTTGTGAGATTTTTTGAAATCTTCTGAAATATTTGTGAAATCTTTTGAAGTCTGAAATCTTTTAAAAGCCTCTGACGTATGTTAGATTTTTTACATCTTCTGAAATATTTTTCAAAGCTTTTGAAATATTCTGACATGTTTTGAGATCTTCGTGAAGTATTTCAAATCTTTGTGAATTCTTTGAAATGTTTAAAATTATCTGAAGTTTTGAAATATTTGTGAAATCTTCGAAATCTTTGTGATCTTTCTAAAATATTTCGAAATTCTCTGAAGTATTAAAATATTTCTGAAATATTTTTAAATTTTTGTTACATTTTTTGAAATCTCCTGAAATCTTTGTGAAAGCTTTTGAAATCTCCTGAATTCTTTTGAGATCTTTGTAAAATCTACGTGAAATCTTTGTACGATTTTTTTTAATCTTTGTGAAAGCTTTCAAAGTCTTCTGAAATCTTTGAAATCTTTTGAAATCTTTATAACAGTTTAAAAATTTTTGTGAAATTTTTAGAAATCTTCTGAAATCTTTTTGAAAATTGTTGAAGTTTTCTAAAATTTTTTGAAATCTTTGCGAATTCTTCTAAATCTTGGAAATCTTTGTTCCATTGTTTGAAATATTTGTAAAAGCTTTTAAATCTTTTCAAATCTTTTTGAAATCTTTTTTTCGATTTTTGTAAATATTTGTGAAAGGTTTTGAAATCTTCTAAAATTTTTTTAATCTTTATGTAATTTTGAAAATTTTTGTGAAATTTTTTGAAGTCTGTGAAAATTTTTGAAGTCTCATAAACTCTTTTGAAACCTTTGCGAAATCTTTTAAATCTTTGAAATCTTTTTTCCATTGTTTAAAATATTTGTAAAAGCTTTTTAAATCTTTTGAAATCTTTCTTCGATTTTTGTAAATATTTGTGAAAGGTTTTGAAATCTTCTGAAATTTTTTAAATCCTTATATAATTTTGGAAATTTTTTGAAATCTGTGAAATTCTCGAAATGTTTCTGAAATGTTTTGAAATGTTCGTGAAATCTTTTTAAATGTTTTAAATCTTGATTTTTTTTTAAATCTTCTAAAATCTTTGTTAGATTTTTTATACCTTCTGAAATATTTTGAAATTTCCGTGAAATTTTTACAATATTTGTGAATTCTTTCAAATCTTTTGAAATTATCTGAAGTATTGAAATATTTGTGAAATCGATTGAAATCTTTTAGATCTTTCTGAAATATTTCGAAATCCTCTGAAGTATTGGAATATTTATGAAGTATTTGAAATTTTTATTCCATTTTTTTAAATCTTCTCAATTTTTTTTTAAATCTTTGACATGTTTGTGAAATATTTTGAAATCTTCTAAAGTATTGAAATATTTCTTTAAAAAATTATTAATTTTCAAATCAGTTTGCCACTATTAAACGACTCTATTGGTATTTACGCAAGTTTTTGGATTTTTGGGGTTATTTGTTTGGTCGGGTCAGTTACTGTCTTTTGCATTGCACCAGAAACGAAAGGAAAAAATTTGGAAGACATTTTAGACTTATTGAGCAAGAAGAAATAAGACTGCAATGAAAAAAGGGATTGTAAAACCAATGGTAACAGCATTATAGAAAGTGTAAATAAAAAATTATGCAATGAATTCTAATTGCTTATTTTCAGATATTTGGATCATGCCGCCCATGTGCACGACCATCGAACATGTTTTAGAAATGCCTGCCAAGTATTTTGAGCCTTAAATAACAAAAATCTTCAAACCCTTTTTAACTAATCCTAATTTTAAGCTTATTTCAAATTCTTCCTCAATCAATTGCAGTCCTAAATAGTCAGCACAAGAATTCTTTCATCTTGAATATGTTCAAATATATGACGTTGAAAAAAATTGGCCTGAAAAGAATTAACTTTGTTTTCAGTTTTTTACTAGTTCTGATCTATGATTAGAATAATTAGTTCATTCCTGTGTAAGAAAAAATGTTAGCTCATGTCTTAAGAAAGGCACCACAAAAAATTAAATATTTAATTTCAAATGCCTGGAGCTTGAAAAAACTGCACTAGTACTGGAGATTTATCAATCAATCAGACAAGATCGACATATTCTGTTTTTCCTCTTTGAACTTAAAACAAAACAAAAGTCGAAAACAAGTGACAAACAACAGCAGTTAAGTTTATCCTTTCCTGATGAGATTTGTACGTTTTGGTTTTTTCGAAATCATGGAGGAAATTAATTAAGTTAATTCATTTAATATGAATTCGACTGGAAATTGAGTATCCGATAGAGGCCATCTGTATCTTTATTTAAAATTAAGTAGAGTAGTTAATTGATTTGATTTGAATTCAACTTCAAATTAAATTCACAATAGGCGCAATTTTCACTTCTAGCTGAAATTAAAAGGAATTATTGATTAACTTATCATGTATTTCTACACATCTTAATTCTAAAGATGTATTTAACTATTCCTGCTAAAAGTTTTTTTTTTATTATTGCACTGCCCATCAGCATCAAGATAAGTATTTTTTCGTTTTCTTTAAAATTGAATTTCCGATGATTGCAATTTTTCAGTTTAACTAAAAAAAGGTAACGGAAATTCATAAATGTTCTTAAATTCTCCGTAACACCAACCAACCATAACTCTTCTAGTTCTAGTTTTGTCCCTATACTTCCCTTCGAATGATCGAAGTCGATTGGAACTGACTTCATAACTAGACTCACCACCGTACGACGAATTGGCAAAATGATTTTCAAATAGGAAATGATAAAAACAATAGCATAGCCTTGGATTGGATTGAAACTTTTGTTGAAGAAAGGCATGCCCCCGGATAAATTTTAGGCGAAAAATGGATACTGGATGTTTGGAATGAAAGAGGTCTAAATGAATGTTTTAGTAACTTTCACAAGAAATTATTTAGGGGTGAAGCTATGAAGCATAACACTTGCAACGTAGAAGACAATACGTTGGAAAACCTTGTTAAAAGAATCTCTGCCTCTGACATCAGGGTTACAATTAGGAACTTTATGAATGATCACGGTCATATAAACAGGTCCAGAATCTCTCGTGGTGGGGGCGACTCGCGTTTTGAAAAAAACTTTGTTTCTCGAAGTGACCACCAAGAGTGGGGCGCGTTTTCCAATGATATCTACGTAGAGTTCGGAATAAACAAATGCAGGACAGTGCCTTCGACCAGAAGAGAATTGGTAACCGCAGAGCTAGAGAACGAGCACAAGAACGACATCGAGGCAATGGCTGAGGGCGAGTCATATAAATACCTAAGTATTCTTGAATCTAAGGGTATTCAGAAAACGATGGTTAAGAAAAGCTAAATCAGAGCAATTAACACCTATGCCATCTCTTTCCTCACGTACTCCTTTGGACTCTCCAAATGGTCGAACACCGATCCCGAAAGGTTCAACAGAAACATCCGCGTCGAAATAACAAAGCACCAAATGCGCCACAGTAATTCGGCGATTGAAAGGGTAGTTACATCATGACATAGAGGGGGTAGGGACGTTATAGATGTCAAGAAACTGTGTGAGACATAAGTTATACAAATGCGAGACTATTTCAACAGCAAAAAAGATGCTGCGCTTCACAACACTATCTGTAAGCCGGATCTCGGTTACACGCCCTAGAGTTTGGCCTCAGAGGAGGCCTTGCCTACCAGGGCAGAAACCGTAGAAAAATTAGAAACGCAATGGAGATAAAAAGTCATCCATGGCAAGCACCCCAATCCTTAAGATCAACATAAAGTGGATAGTCAGGCATCCAATATTTTGCTGAAGAGCGGTGTGTTGTTTCGAGAAACGAAAGGATTCGCAATTGTTATTTAGGAGTGGGTTGCCAGCACCAAAAATTAACGCAAACACGTGTTTCATCAAGACGTACTTGTTAACATTTTATACTGGAATATTACCATCCACACGGATCATTATATCCGAGCCAATCAACCCGATATCAGAATAAATTAAAAAATAAAAACAGAAGAATCTACATCATCGGCATTGCTTGTCCACTCAACCTAAATTTACAGGCAACCATGCTACCAAGATCCATAAATATAGCGATCTAAGACATAAGGTAAAGACAAAATAGAGGAAATTAAAACGTGCATCCATTCATACGATTGTGATATCGGCTACAGGCAAACTGCACGCAAGATGCACTGAACATCGTGTGCGTATAGAATGCAGTAGAGAACGACAAGCAGGTAAAAAAGCGGTTTTATTGAACACCTTTCTCATTGCTAGAAACTTACTAGACCACCTGGAAGTAGGCGACTTGAAACCTATGGAGTAGTATATAGTAGAATTAAGATGCATCCAAAGGCATCAAGTAACTTCAACAACAGAAAACGTCCATGAAATCAATGAAATCATTCGAAGCAATCGATTAGCTACTGTAGCTTCCCTAACAAACCTTATCAGGATAGTTAGCGAAGCTTCTTTTGCCAATTAGGTATACATCGGTCAACTGTATCTCGTATCAATAAAAGATTTGAAGAAACTAGGACAAATAAGAACCATCCAAAATCTGGTAGGCCGAAATCCGAAGCAGCAGGAGATCGACAAGTTGAAGTAGTCCAAGCATTTATTGAAAATAACAAACTGTCTATTAGATAAGGTTGTCACCGGCTTAAAATAAGTAATACTTAAGTTCATACAAATTTTTCTCGCGAGAAGTCTTTTCAGATGAATCGACTTTTGAACTGAATGGGAATGTCAATCGTCAAAATTGCAGATATTGGAGCAACGAAAATCCTCATTAGATTCTTGAATCACACACACACACACAGCGACCACTAAAGCGAAATGTTTGGGCAGGGCTTTGCAGGGATAGAGTGGTTGGGCCTTTTTTCATAGATGGAAACTTAGACGAAGTAAAATACCTCCATCTACTGATGAATCAGATAGTTCCAGCAACTTAGAAAATAGCTGGTGATGATTTTGAAGGGGTTTTGTTTCAGCAAGCTGGAGCACCACCCCACTTTCGACTGATTGTGAGACGGCGGCTGGAAGGATTCAACCCCTCACTCAACACAGCGTTCTTGCGAATCGCCAGGCACGATAGGTCTCAGGAAGATGACACAGTGGGAGGCACCAGGCATCTCCTAGTCGTGCAGATTGCTGAGTCCCAGACGAGGGCTCTTGCCGGCCAGGGACAGAAGGAGCCTGTTGGCACACAGGAAGATCGGGAACATGCCTAAATGGCTGCTCCTGGTCTCACCATTACACAAATTAACTTGCATCGCAGCAAAGGCGCCCCTGCAATTTTGCAAAGAGGCATGGCTGCGATGCACACAGGTATCTCGCTAATCCAATAATCTCGGTTTGTTCGAGATACCATAATAGGGATTAGGGGGGGGGGGGCTGGTCTTTTTTGTTACAGGGACATCAAGACGGCCAAAGCAAGGTCCTGCATACTGGCGAAGGAAGTTAACGCTGTCCCGTTGCTTGAGCTATGTTCGAGAGACCTGATGGTAATAGCCACTGATCTCAAGGGAATGGGAAGGCTAGTTCTGGTATCGGCTTATTTTCCTTATGACCCACAGATAGAGTTCGTGTTGGAATCCATTGTACCCGCTGGACCCAAATGGGTCAGAAATCAAAGAAGAACGGACTGGGATCAGTTTTCCACGGAGCTAACATGTGCATTTTCAGAGGTTCCCAGGTCCATTCCAGACGTGGATACCCTGGAGATGGCAGCCAACATTTCCACGAAAGCCATCGAAGCTACTCATGGAAGTAATTGTCGACCTAAAACAGTCCGAAAGGCTGTAGAGACAGCCTGGTGGAATGGGAAACTCGAAAAGCTTCGCAAGGAAACCAAAGAGAGGTTCGGACGTGCCAGTACTGTCAAAACGAAGAAACTATGGACTTCATTTACTACGATGAGGAATAAGTACATGGGTGCAATATGTGAGGCAAAGCGAGAGAGCTGGACGAACTTTTGCACAGACATCGAGAACGAAGCTAAAGCAGCTAGACAGGATAAGCTGCTTTCTCGAAATCCGGACGCCATTTCTGGCACTCTCAAATGGCCCGGCGTGTGGTACTCAGAGTCAGATGTTGATACCTTGGCTCACCTGAACAAGTAACATTTCCTGGGCTTTTCAAGGTCTGTAGAAATGAAGACGACACCTCAAAGGCAACCAAAAACACCTGCGGCCCAACTGGGCCCGAAACAGTGGCTAGCCAACGAGATTGTCACCCCCGCCAGGGTCAGGTGGGCCCTGAAGTCCTTTAGTCCTCACGGGTCTCCTGACCCAGATGACATATATCCAGACCGTTTACAGAGGGCTGGATAGATTATCATAGCGCTGCTAATGAGACTTGCTAGGACTAGTCTGACGTTGGGACATGCCCCGGCAGTATGGAGGGGTACGAGAGTAGTCTTCATTCCGGAAGCAAGTAGGATCGGTTATACCTTACCAAAGGATGTCCGTCCAATCAGCTTAACATCTTTTCCACTAAAAACAGTGGAAAAACTTTTGGATAGATATCAGGGTCACCGCGTCATGGGCTATATGGACGATATACTGGCTATCGCGCGCGGCCAGCATCTGGTTCCGCTCTTCGGAGTAATGCAGCAAGCACTGATGATAGTGGATTCATGATGTGAGAAAACTGAACTATCGGTCAATCCGAGAAAGACAGACGCGGTTGTCTTCAACAGAAGGTGTGAGTGAGGTCAAGCTGTCCACTGTGAAGTCTCGGCTGGAAAGGATGAGGGGACTGATTTGGAGAGGCGTCACTTGTGCCCCGAAGTCGATACCTATGATGGCGTTGGGGGCACTAATAGGTTTAGAGCCTCTCCGTCTCACCATTAAGGGCATGGTTACGAAGGCAACATGGAGACTAAATTTGGTGAATGACAGAAGGATCTCGAATGCAGTGAAGATCCCAGTCGACATCGCGAGGAAGCCGACCCTGAACATGCCCAGGGACAAAATGGCCACTCGCTACCCCCTCGACAAGAAGTATCGAGTTAGCCTATCCACGAAGGAGGAATGGGTTGACGGCGACGCACACCTGCCCAGCGATGGAGAAAACTGGTTTACAGATGGCTCCAGGAACGAGGAGAATGCAGGAACCGATGTATATCGTAGAAGGAATGAAATGGGCTTTACAATCAAAATGGGGTCCCACACCATAATTTCAAAATGCCATAGTCCTACGCCGTATCTGCTCAGACAGCAGGGCTGCTATATTGGCCTTGAATGCCAAGCAGAACAGTTTCTATTTTTTGAAAAAGCAAAATTTTTCAATTTCTGATAACTCAAGTCCTTGGGTAAAAATCTATTTTTGTGGATCCAACGGTCTCTTTGCCGAAGCTTTTATTTTCACTTGACTTGAGAATCTCTGAAAGATAGCTGATGTAATGTAGGAAATTATATCAATGATAATAAACATATGCCACCTATTCTCAACTCAGCCACAAAGAGCGATTAAAAAATGTTGCTTGAGGCTAGAAATTGGTAAATTTGTTTGTCTTTGAAGGCTCATCGTCTAGAATACGGTAAACTTTAAATGTAAAATCAAGTTAACAAATTCTCGCCAGAAAATTAGAGAAGAGTTTCAATCACTGATGCTAGAATCTCCTAGCTATTGTTTTATTTTGGAGACCACGTGGTGATTTGAGTTTAGGAAGTAAGAGAAGAAAAAATGAATACACAACACTAGCCTACTGTAAAATAAATATTATTTGCGCAGGAATTGGGGTTTTCAAATTGATCACTGAAATAAGGTTGATTATAATAACGGATTTTATTTTCGAACTTCCAGGAGCATCCGCGAGTAAGTCTTTGCTAATGTCACGGCTCTTGAAAAATTTGTAATTTCTACAAAAAAAAGTATCCTGATCAGTGCCCAGATGGCTCCCGACCATGAAATCCAACGAGAGTTGGCCCGGCCAGTAACCGGCCTGGAATGATTTTTGCGAAACCAAGTAATTGCTACAGGTTACAGGTTAATGAATAATTAATTTTTAAGAGTGTCTGTATGATACATGTTAATTGGAGGTATCTAGAAACATATTTTTACTAATTTCGTTTATGTCAGTGATTAAATTCCTCTTGTACATCAGAGTTGAAAATTATTCATTATTCTTAAATTAAATTAAATTATAAAATTAAATTATAAAAATAATTGAATCATGATTAAATTATATATAATTATATGAAATAATTTATATTATTTAAAAATAGTTAATGTTTTTGTTTATTTTGGTCTATGAAATGGAAAATAATATATTTTGTTTAAAAATGACTTTATTGAGTTTCGAATTCAGGGTATTTTTCTAACATTTTTGTCTTCTGGTGGAAAATTAATCTGTTTAGTTCTTAATTTTTTAATCTTAAAATTGTGAAAAATCCATTTTTTGTTTTGAAAAAACGTTTCTTCAGTTGAAAATTGAACTATTTGGTTTAAAATTCATGTTTCTTGATTGAAACCTAATCTATTCGATTAACGATTCAACTTTTTTGTTAAAAATTGGCCTTTTGATAGAAAATGAATACTTTAAATAATTTTTTTTTTTTAATTTCGACCATTTGATTGAAAATGCACTAGTGTATGTCGGAAGTTCAACTATTTTCATTAAATCTTTGTGTTTTAAATATTTCGAATTTTTCAAATTTTGATTCTGATTGACCTAAACCTAGAACTTGAATAATTGGAATTTCGATTTTTAAGTGTTTCTTGAAAACAACATCTTTTTTTGAAATACACAAATTGAATTTTTCAAAATCTGATTGACCTAAACCTAAATACAATTTGATTAGTTGGATTTCTTGGGATTACGATTTTTAGGTGTTGTTTCTTAAGAACACATTTTTTTAATTGTGCAATTTGAATTTTGAAAATTCGACTGCCCTTGATACAGTTTATACAATTTAAATGTTTTATTTTTATGTGTTGTTTTTTGAAAACACAATTTAAATTTCAATTTCAAGTGTTGTTTCTTTAGATCAGAAAATGTTTTTAATTGTTTCGAATTCAAATTGAATAAATTTTTAATTGTTGAGAATTTTGAACAATTTGAATTTTTCAAATTTTTATTGACCTAAACCTAGAATTTGAATAATTGGAATATCAATTTTTAAGTGTTTCTTGAAAACACCATTTTTTAAACACACAATTTGAATTTTTCAAAGCCTGATTGACCTAAACATAAATACAATTTGATTTATTGGACTTCTTGGTATTTCGATTTTTAGGTGTTGTTTCTTGAGAACACATTTTTTTAATTGCACAATTTCAATTTTTAAATTTCGACTGCCCTAAATATAGTTTGAATAATTTAAATTTTTTATTTTTATGTGTTTTCTTTTGAAAACAAAATTTGAATTTCAAGTGTTGTTTCTTGAGATCACAAAATGTTTTTAACTGTTTCGAATTAATATTAAAGAAATTTTTTATAGTTTCGAATTTTTCAAATTTTGATTAACCTAAACCTAGAATTTAAATATTTGGAATTCTTGAAATTTAGATTTTTAAGTGTTTCTCGAAAACACCATTTTTTCAACATACAATTTGAATTTTTCAAAGTCTGATTGACCTAAACCTAAATACAATTTGATTAATTGGATTTCTTGGGATTTCGATTTTTAGGTGTTGTTTCTTGAGAACACATTTTTTTAATTGTACAATTTGGATTTTCAAATTTCGACTGTCGTCGATTGAATTTCAATTTTAAGTGTTGTTTCTTGAGAACACAAACTGTTTTTAATTGTTTCGAATTAATATTAAATAAATTTTTCATTGTTTTGAATTTTAAAAATCTCGAATTTTGCAAATTTTGATTCTGATTGACCTAAACCTAGAATTTTAATAATTAGAATTCTTGTAATTTCGATTTTTACGTGTTTCTTGAAAACACAATTTTCAAATTTCGACTGCCCTCGATACAATTTGAGTAATTTACTTTTTTTATTTTTATATGTTGTTTTTTGAAAACACAATTTCAATTTCCAATTTAAGTGTTGCTTCTTGAGAACACAAAATGTTTTTAATTGGTTTGAATTAATATTAAATACATTTTTAATTGTTTTGAATTTTAAATATTTCGAATTTTTCAAATTTTGATTCTGATTGACCTAAACGTAGAATTTGAATAATTGGAATTCTTGGAATTTCGATTTTTAAGCGTTATTTGCAAACACCATTTTTTTAATATACAATTTGAATTTTTCAAAATCTGAATTTTAGAAATTCTTATTGAAATGTTGAAATTTGAATTTTACATATTTTGACTGCTCTGAATACAATTTGAATTTTTGATTTTTGAATTTTGGTTTTTGAAAAAAAAAATTTAATTGTACATTTTTAATTTTTTAATTTTTGACTGCCCTTAATATAATTAAATTTCGATTTTAAGTGTTGTTTCTTGAAAACACAAAATGTTTTTAATTGTAGATACAGTCCGAATTTTTTCAATTTTGATCAAACAAAATTTTTCAAATACCAGTGACGATTAGCTGATTGTCTCGTCCTTCACAACAGCCAATTGCATTTCATCTGCATATCATACAATTTTTTTTTCAAATTCTGATTGACCTAAACCTAAATCAAATTTAAATTATTGATTTTTAAGTGTTATTTTTAGAAAATACATTTTTTCGAATTGAACTGTTGGAATTTTTCAAATTCTGATTGACCTAAATCTAAATACAATTTGAGTTTTTAATTTTCAAGTGTTATTTTTTGAAAAATCAATTTTTTAAATAGTTCAATTTCAATTTAAAAAATTTTTATTCAGTTTTTCAATTTTTAAATTGACATTTAGTTACTCATTGCCACTTTCAATTTGCAATTGTACAATTTCTAAATTTTCTAATGAAACTGTTTAATTTTAATTTTTCAAATTTTGATTGGCCTTTCTTACAATATGAATAATTCCAAATTTTTTATTTTCATGTGCCGTTTTTAGAAAACACAATTTTTTGAAATGTACAATTTGAATTTTTCAAATTTGGATTGCCCTTAATAAAATTGGAATAACTTTAATTTTAGCAATTTTGATTTGTACGCGTTGTTTCATGAAAAAACAAAAATTTCTGAATGGTTCAATTTAAATTTTAAAAATGGTGAATCAGTTTTTCAAATCTAAAAGTACTCATTGGTCTCTCGAAAATATAAATTTTTTTTAATTGTAAAATTGGAATTTTTCACATTTTTATTCAGTTTTTCAAACTTAAAATTTATCTTTGATCACTCATTGAGGTTTTCAGTTAGAAATTGTGCAATTTCGTAATTTCTAAATTAAATTGTTCAATTTGGATTGGTCTTCATTACAATTTAAATAATCTGAATATTTTATTTTAAGTTTTTTTTTTCAAACACGATTTTTTGAATTGTACAATTAGAATTTCTCAAATATTGATTTTTTCTAATACAATTTTAGTAATTTAATATTTGATTTGAAGTGTTGTTTTTTGAAAACACAATTTTTTGAAATGCACAATTTGAATTTTGAAAATTTTGATTACCCTTAGTACAATTTGAATAATTTTAATTTTTGATTTCTAAGTTTTGTTTGTTGAAATGTACGATTTACATTTTTCAAATTTGGATTACCCTTAATACAATTTAAATAATTTTAATTTGAGCAATTTTGATTTTTACGCGTTGTTTCATGAAAAAACCAAAATTTTTGAATGGTTCAATTTGAATTTTTAAAATTGTGAATTAGTTTTCAAATCTAAAAGTAATCATTCCTCGCTTGAAAATAAAAACTTTTTTTAATTGTAAAATTTGAATTTTTCCAATTTTGATTCAGTTTTTCAAACTTAAAATAGTTTGAAATTGTGCAATTTCGAAATTTTTAAATTAAATTATTCAATTTTGATTGGTCTTCATTACAATCTGAATATTTTATTTAAAGTTTTTTTTTTCAAACACGATGTTTTGAAATGTACAATTAGAATTTTTCAAATTCTGCTTACCTCTAATAAAATTCATATAATTTGAATTTTCCGTTTATGAATATTGTTTTTTAAAGACAAAATTTTTTGAATTGCACTATTTGTATTTTTTAAATTTTAGTTTATTTTTATATAATATGAATAATTTTAATTTTAGCCATCTTGATTTTTAAGTGTTGTTTCTTGAAAAAACAAAAATTTTTGAATGGTTCAATTTGAATTTAAAAAATTTTGATTCAGTTTTTCAAACTTTAAATTAATCATTGATCACTCATTGACGTAGTCGAAAATTCGTATTTTTAAATTAAAAAGTAATTTTTGAAACTGAAAATTCAACAGTATTATAGAAAATTCGTTTCTTTTTTATTTAAAAATAATGCTCTTAAATGAAAATTTAACTATTACATTTTTGGTTAAAATTGATCTTTTTAGTATAAAAATGCAATTATTTAGTTGAAGAATTTTTAAAAGAAACAAATATGAAATAAAAATTATTGAAATAAAATCACATCCATTGTTCAAACTATTTAGTTGAAAATGTATGGGACTTTTTTGAAAAATTCGTCTTGTATGGTAGAAAATTAATCTTCTTGATTGAAAATTCAACTATTTGTTTAAAATTTTATATATTTTGTTAAGAATTCATCCTTTTAAAATCAGCTATTATTCAATAAATATACGCATTACTATTCTATTTCTCACGTTGAATCACAAATTGCGTTAACTATTTTAGTCAACTTGTATTATTTATTACTTCACTACGTAAAAAGTAGTAAAATGTTAGAAAATTCAGAAATAAACACAACTTTCCAGCATTATTCCAATTGAATATTATTAAAAATGATGATAAATTGTTTAAACAATCAATTTTATTGGCTCAAATTAATTATTTACATCACTCCCATTGAAAATTGGGCAAAAAGTGTAAAATTTAAAAAAAAAACTGCAATTTTTTAGCATATATTGCATGTTAGCAATATTTTTTGTGGGACTTTAAAATATTTCAAGATATTTTCAGTGATTTTTGGAAAATAAATTGATTTTGAAGTAATTCCTAGCGATTTCAAAGATTTCAAGGAATTTTAAGGTATTTCAGGGAATTTCATCAGATCAAAGAATTTCAAATATTTATAGAGATTTGAACGTTTTTTTTTAGAGAATTGTAATGAATAAGTTTAATTTAATTTGAATTCCAGAGCATTTTTATCTATTTTAAGCGATTTCGACAAATTTAATAAAAATTTCATGAAATTTGAACGATTTCTAAACATATCAGGAAGCTATAATTGATATTAAGGCTTTTAAAACGATTTTATACAATTTATAAACATTTTAATGAATTTAAAGAGATATTATCGATTTTCAAGAGATTTAAAAATAATTCCACGGATTGCAAGAAATTTTTAAACAATTCGAGGGATTTACAGGATTTTCAAGATTTCCAAGCATTTCGGAAGATTTCAGGGAATTCCAAAGAATTTCAAGAAATTTAAACAGTTTTAAGGATTTTGAAATAATTTTGTGGTACTTTCAAATAGTTCAAAATATTTTCAGTGATCTTTGCAAAATAATTTGGAAAAATGTTAAGGTCTTTCATTTATTTTAAGCGATTTCGACAAATTTAATCAAAATTTCACGAAATTTGAAAGATTTCCAAACATACCAGGAAGTTTTAAGTGATATTAAGGCTTTTAAAACGATTTTATAAAATTTATAAATATTTCAACTAATTTAAAAAGATTTGACCGGCCTTCAAGAGATTAGAAATATTTTGACGTTTTTGAAGGAATTTGGAAACATTTCAAGCGATTTAAAGGGTTTTTACCAGATCCTAAGATTTTATTAGTTTTCCAAGGATTTCAAGGGATTTCTAAATATTTTTAGAGATTTCTAGAGAACTTTGACAAATAAATGAAATTTTATTGAATTTCACGGGATTCTAAGCGATTTTACAGATTTAAAGGGATTTTAAGGTATTTCAAGGAATTTCACAAGATTGAAGGATTTTATTAAATTTTCAAGGATTTCAAGGGATTTCAAAGATTTCTAGAGATGTAGACGGGTTTTTAAAGAGAATTTTAATGAAAAAGTTTTTCAATTTAAATTATATTCAAGGGCTTTCAAATGATTTATACTTTTTGAAAAGGATTTTTATTTTTTCCAAAGATTTCGAGGGATTTAAAAAAATTTGGTTGGATTTTTAAATATTTCAAGGGAATTCTAGAGAAATTTGGAAAATAAATGAGATTTCATTGAATTTCACGAGATTCTTAGCGATTTTACAAATTTCAAGAGATTTTAAGGAATTTCAAAACCTTTTAAGAATTTTATTAAAGCTTCAAGGATTTCAAAAAATTTCAAAGATTTCTAGAAATTTAAGTGGTTTTTTGAAAAAGAACTTTAAATAATAAGTTTAATTTAAATTATATTCAAAGGATTTCAAATGATTTATACTTTGCGGAATAAATGTAATTTCAATAGATTTTAACAGGTTCCAAAGATTATAATGGATTTAAAATTACTTAAATTAAATTTTAAGAGATATTAAAGATATCAAGGAAATTTACAAATTTTTGCCGTGTGAAGTTCATTTGTGCAGAATCGCTATTTTTTTGTACTTTCATATAAGTTTATAAGTGGCCTAAAATAAATTTAAATAAATTTAATGTTACACTACTTTTTACATTAAGTCCTTGAATGTGGACATCCGCATGAAAAGGGCCCTTATGGTCGGTATGGAGTTACGTATATAGCCGGATAAATTCCCGGCATTTTAGGCCCAAAAGGAACCCTCTAAGTTGATAAATGAGTTATATTTTTTCTTTCAGCATGAAATATACCTACCCATGCAATTGTTTTTAAAAATTACAAGAGATTTTGAAGAACTTATAAAAATTCAAGGAATTCCAAAATATTTTGCAGGATTTTAAATATCTTAGGGTATTTTGAAAGATCCTAAGAATTTTTTTATTTCAGTAATTTAATGCCACTTATAGGATTGGAATTATTTCATGTTTTTAAAAGATTCTAAGATATTTTCAAGAGCTTCAAAATATTTTAATTGATTTCAAAAGATTTCAAAAGATTTGAAATTTATATGGGCTATTGTATCAGAATTTTCTGAAATTTCGAAAATATATATCAATTTTATAGAAATTATTGTTTTAGGGTATATTAAACGAATCCAAGGAATTTTCAATTGATTTCGGCAACAGGTTAAAAAAAAGTATAATTTCAAGTTTAAGAATTTTGAGACGTTTTAAGATAATAAAAAATTTTTCTTAAGATTCCTGGAAAAGGGTCCAATGATTTTTGATTTTGAAAAATAATGATTTTAAGAGAATATTAAAAATAGATTTCTAAACGATTTTTGATTTATGAATAACAATTGAAAAATTCTAAATTTGTAAGGATCTAAAATTCAAATAATTTTACTTCTAATTTAAAAATTCTTCAGTTTAAAAAAAAATATTTTTATTTTTTATTTTTCTAACTTAAAATTGCTTAAAACGATATAATTTTGAAAATCTCTAAATTTGTGGATTCGTTCTTCAGTTCAGAGGATTGAAAATGATAGCGTGGTTTTTTTTTAATTCTTTGAATTGCACTAATTACCCTTTTTCTAAAAAAATCTACTAAGTGGAACTACTTTGTTAAAAATTCATTTTTTTGGTTCATAATTCATCATATTACTTGAAAAATTTTTCTTTTTTTTTCAAAATTCAATTATTTTGTTAAAATTTTTTTAAATTATTTTTTTAACTGCAAATTTAACTACACCAAACTCTCGGTTTCAGTCCCCTCGGTTTTCGCCTTCCTAGAATATTAATCTTCTTGGTTACTAATTCACCTTTTTGGTTGAAAATTCAACTATTAGGTACAAGCGGTTTGGTTACTCTATTGACCCAAGAAGAACTCCGTCAAACTCCAGTAGGTCTCTATCAGCCTATCATCATGAATTTTAGAATAAAGCATCTAAACCTGCGTGCAAACCAGATTCATTGACAACGTTGTTTCAATTTGAAAAACTTTTAAAATTAAAGAATACGATTAACTTCTGTAATTTAGTGATTGTGAATTCTCTTTTGCTGGAGCTTTCTTGGCCTTCACGAATGTATTCTCATCACTTGTATCGCGCTTTGTACTTGATTAAAGTATTTGCACAACGCAAAATTGTCTATATTATGTTGAACTCTATAATACTGAATGTATGTTTTTGTCATTACTGTCCCTTGGTCCAGAACTTCTGTTTTGGTTGAGGATGTTTTCCAGTGAACATTTTATTGCTTTTTGGTCATTTTTCTATTAGGGCGAACTTGTTTCTTCAATGAAATCATTGACAATCGAAATGAAAAATGCTGAATAGCAATTCCATCCGATAATTACTTCGAAATTTATCGTGTTGACAGACAAGGAAAATAACGGTCACAACGACGACGGCTAGATACCAAAGTAAAATCTATTCTTTTTAGTCAATGACTGAAAACGCTTAGATTTAATGAAATCCGCGAATGTCAATTTTCACCGTTATCACACCATGACCAAGGTTATTTTTGGAATGTTCGAGATCGAGGTGACGATAAACAGAATCTTCTCAGAGACGTTTAAGATCTAGGAAACGATCGAGAACACCTCAGAGGCGTTCAAGTTCCTTCTAACCCTCACGGGATTCGAGATCTGGAGAACTCTCTCGGAAACGATAGTAAAATCCAAAAATATATTCTGGCCAAGGATCAGCGACATCCGTTGAAGATAATTCTTCCCCTGTTTAATATAATTGAGCCTGAAAAAACCTGTACGAGAAACTGGGCATATGTTGTCCCAAAATCATTTTAATTGAGCCTACACAAGGGCTAGGATATATTTGATAATTGAAATATGTATAAAACCTGTACGAGAGATAGGGGATAAGCTGTTTCGAAAAGTTTCTTTTGATTGAGCCTACACGAGAGGTAAGACAAAATCGATTATTCAGACAGAGAGCATGCATTGTAAGGACTAGACAAATCCGACCTATGTCAGAATAGAACATAAACTCTTTTATAAACACCTAATCAAAATGGTTACCAATGTGGTGCCAAACAAAGCAGGGCTATTCAAAGCAGACAATCCCGAAAAATTAAAGGTATAAGCACTCGGAGGTCAAGAAAATTCAGTATGCGAAGCATCCATCATAGCTTTCGGTCAATACTTTGGCGCAGAAATGAAAATAAAGTTAAAACTTTATTCGCTTCTAAACGTCAGATGTGAGAATTTTCTATAGTTTGGGTCAAAAAAGGATGAGCTTGACGACCTACTTTCAAAATACCCAAGGACCGGAGATTGTCTTTCGGAAGCACCAAAATTAAAGTCTTATGTGCAAGGAGGCATCAGCAGAACAGATTTCTAACATGTTGTAAGATCCAGTAGAAAATTCAGAAAAGATTCAGACACTGACAGTCTTAAGTGATGGAGGAAAATTACTGGCTCATCGACATCATGCAGAGTCCAGTTTCAGGCAAGCTTTTATCTCGCCAGGCCTAAACAAAGACCTTAGTGCTCTCATCAATATAAAAAATTCAGTAAGTTTTCTTAGTGATGAGAACTTAGGTGAGACGATCCAGGAGCCAAAGATGATACACAAGAATAGTTTTTTGCCAAGCCAAATTTCACTCCTAAGGGCAAGCAGAATCAAGAGATTTGGAAGAATTATCCACAAACTCGGACTCAAAGATATCGTCCTCGCCAGCAGGTTCAGACGAAATAGTGATAGCTCATGTTTGGAGGGATGAATATGTTAGTTCTATTATAACATTTATTGTAACAAAGAAAAACCAGTTACTGTGAATTCATTTTGGAGAGAAGTCCAGGAAGTCCAGCATCCACTATAAGAAGACTCAGAGAACACAAATAACTTCAAGATGCTGCGCAATGCCCTCATATCACCTGAGGAGCAATGCCAACCCATCACTACCGAGGAGGTAAAAAAAAGTTTCAAGAGACATGAAGAACTGTTCCTCTCTGGGACCAGATGGTAGTAAGACACTTGGTATAAGAATTTTCCTTCAACGCACCAGCATCTGGCCCACATTTTCACCTCATATCTAAACTCGGAAGAGCCTATTCCGGAGTAGTTGGTGGAAGGGCGCACACTGTTCCTGCCAAAGATGAGCAACTTACCCGACCCCAAGAATTATAGGCTAAACACTTGTCTCAACACACTGTATAAAATATTGAGACCCATTCTAAATTATAGGATTGATCGGACAATCAGACCTATGTGGCAAGAGATGAACAAACAACGCAGTTCGAAGCAAGGCGTAGCAGGATGTCAAGAGAACCTGCTTATCGATAGATGCGTCTGCGAAGACACAGCATCCTACCAGCGCTACCTATCGATGGCCTGGATTGATAACAGAAAAGATTCCGGTTCAACCTCCTATGAACTTATCATCTGTTCATCCCCATGAAAGCTTGATGCTACTTTGGAAAACCAGATTCACTATCTCATCCGGAAAACATCGAGTGACTACTAACAACTTAAACTTTCAGAGAGGTACAGCACATATAGTCCCAAATTGACGAGACCATCTTCTTAAAATGGCCAGGAGGCACAAAGAAGTGGACAAAGAAGCGTTTCTGTAAAAGCAGCTGAGGAGGCTGCTAAAACACTTGGCCTTGACTTAGAAATCATGGATGAGCAAAATGCATCAAATCTCATCCATCTCGATTACTCACTCCTGAAGGCCCGGATCAAGAAAGCACAGAAGAAAAACTTTCAGGACTAGTTTCTCAACAAGAGGATGCACGGCATCTTGCACAGAAACAATGAGTCCTGAGGACCTACAAAAATTGCTAGGTATTATTTGAGGATTTAAAAAGATGATCTTTCAGTTCTCGTAACAAAAATTAATTGTTTAAATATTTGAAGTTTGGAAGTGATGAAAAAGTAAAGTATACCAAAAAAATCTACGTGAAGCTACTTGGTTGTGGTTAAATAGAACTTTAAAAAGTAAGCAAATCTAAAATAAGAAAGGTTTTGATAGTGTGAATGCACAGTAAAAAAAGTTAAAATTTTTTTCAGATTACTTTTGGAACAGTTGAAATTGAGCGTATTTTGGCGAAGATTTCATCGAGGTTATAACAATGATTCTAAAAATAGTTCTAAATTTAGACATAGATTAAAATATAATAAACGTATGAATAATAAACGTATAATATGTGCGAAATTTTTATCACATTATTCTCTTGTCTGTGAAAAACATATTTTACGAGCTGATTTACATAGGCTAAAATTTATGTCACCGATATTAATTTCAACGAATTTAGTGACCCAGTTTTTTCCTCAAAACTAACTCTAATTGAATGTGCAGCTCATTATTCAGTTTTTCATCTATTTGAAAAAATGATGTTCGTGCATACTCTGATCTTCACCTTGGGAATCATCCTCAATTCTATTGGTGAATACAATACTATTATATATATATATATATATATAAAAAGTTTCCAAAATTTTCAAACGGGAATCCGGAAGATTCTAAGGCAATTTTTCTAATTATGCAGAATTTAAAAAAAAAACGCAGGAAGTATACCACCACTTTAAAAGGTTTTTAGAAGATTTAGAAATTTATGCGACATTAAAAAAAAAATGCGTTTGAAAGATTTTAGGGTAATTTTAAAAATTCCTTGAAATTCTCAAGAGCTTTCAAAAGTTGTAAAGAATTTCCAAAGATTCCAATGAATTTTTAATATATTACCACAATTTGAAGGTATTCCAAAGAATTTTAAAGATTTTAGGGTATTTAAAAAAATTCCATGGAATTTTCAAGAGCCTTAAAAAGTTTCCAAAATTTTCAAACGGGAATCCGGAAGATTCTAAGGCAATTTTTCTAATTATGCAGAATTTAAAAAAAACGTAGGAAGTATACCACCACTTTGAAAGGTTTTTGGAAGGTTTAGAAATTTATGCAACATTTAAAAAAAATTAGGGAAAAATCTCATCATCTTAAACGATATTTTGACGGCTTAAAAGTTTTGAAACGATGACAAAATAATTTAAAAAATTAAAATATTTTTGAGAAATTAAAACAAAATGTAAGTTTTTATAGATTTCGAAGGTTTTTAAGATTAACAGTGAATTTATTTTTTTACCCGGAATTCTACAAATTTTTAGAAGAAAAATCTGTCCAAGTTCCTGAATAATAAAATTCACTACAGAAAAGTTCCGAATTATAAAATATCCGAACTTGAAAATTACCGAATTATAAAATTCCCAAATTTAAACAATTAAACGTTAAAAGTTCAACTATTTTGTTGAAAACTCGTTTTTTTTATTATGAATTCAATTCATTTTCATTCAAAATAAAAAAAAATTTAGTTGATATATCGACTATTTCATTTTACTTTGAGAATTCGTTTTTTGTAAAATGTAACTGTATCGTTGAAAATTCATGTTTTTTTTTGTAGGAAATTCATCTTTGTTTGTTAAAAATGTGGTTAAAAATGCAATTCCTTGAAAAATAATAATTAATAATTAAATTTTCTAATAAATATGATTTATTTATTATTGCGAAAAATGTTTGCGCACCGGGGAAGAAACGGGCAATGAACGGGAATTTTTTTCTTCGATTAAAACGGCTTCCCTGAATTAATAAACAACCAAATTTTCTATAAATTCCGGGGATAATTATAAATGATTTTCTATTTTGAATAATTAATTTTGATAAGAAAATTTCAAAATATTTCAAACGATTTCTAAAAAATTCGAAAAAGCTGGAAGATTTTAAGGAAATTTTTTAGTTTGAAAGATTTTTCCAAATTTTAAGAATAATTCGAGTCGTTTGAAAATTCTTCTTTTGATATAGAAAATCTTTTCGGTTAAAAATGCCATCATTTGGTTGAACATTAATTTTTTGTGTTCAGCATTCAACTATTTTTTTCAAATTCGAAATTTGTTGTTAAATTCAACTGTAATTTGTTAAAAATTCTTTTTTTGTTGTTGAAAATATAACTATTTCGTTGAAACCCTCCTTTTTTGTTTGAAAATTAATTTTTTTAACTGAAAATTTAACTTTCATTTTTTGTTGATTACGGGTCTTTTTTAGTTGAAAAATAATTTATTTGGTTAAAAATTCATCTTTTTTGGTAGCAAATTATTTTTAATGTTGAAAATTCATTTTTTTGCTATAAAATTCAATTACTTGGTTTATGATGATTTTGTTGTTGAAAATTCAACTGTTTGGTTCAAAATTCAACTATTTTGTTGAAAAATCGTCTTTTTTATGAATTCAATTCTTTTTCATTTAAATTTAAAAAAAATTAGTTGATATATCGACTATTTCATTTTACTTTGAGAATTCGTTTTTTGTAAAATCTAACTTTATCGTTGAAAATTCATGTTTTTTTTGTAGAAAATTCATCTTTTTTTGTTAAAAATGTGGTTAAAAATGCAACTCGTTGAAAAATAATTTTTTTTGGTTGAAGATTCAAATATTTTGTTAAAAATTTGTCTTTTTTCAAAAAAAATTTAAGAATTGAAAAGATTTCAAAGAGTAGAAAATAAAATGTGGATTTTTGATAATTTCGAAACAAAACTTAAAAACGTTTTAAGAATGTTAAGAGAATAACAAAGTTTTCTTAAGATTCATGGGAAAATTTTACATGATTTTTTATTTTGAAAACTTAATTCTAAGAGAAAATTAAAAATCATTTCAAAACCTTTTCAGTTCAATTTAAAACAGAATCTAGTTTTTTTAAGATTTCGAACAAAAAATTAAGATATAGTATACAGTGATTGTTATAGTGATTTTAAAATATAGTTTTTAGTTTCTTTATTATTAGCGATTGATTAATTATTGAAGAGGTTATTACAAAAACCAATTATAAATATTATTTATTTTAATGCTAAGTAAAATCGATAACAAATTTATGAGAATTTCCAAAATCAAATCTTGGATTTTTCAAGAAAATCAAAACCAGAAACAATCGTAATGTATTGTTTTGTTTCTCAATTAATAGGGAATGGACAATTTTGAGGAACTAGGATTTCTAAACAAAAATTTGATATTTTGTAATTAGATTTGGAAATATAAGCATGCTATATGGTTTAAAAACGTAGACAGTAGCTTTTTAATCTCATTTTTTAATTTATTGTAGAATAAATTGTAATTCAAAAATCAGGAATTGAAAAATATTTGAAACGAAAAAGAATTCATGAAAATAAAATAATTCAGGATAGAAATTATATAATTATTTTTTAGTTTAGTGCTTCAATTTATTCTATTTAACAAAATGTAAACAACTCATTTCACGATATTATACTATTTTTGTTGGAAATGTAGCATCGGAATTTACGTTTTGACTTATTTATCTATTTTCAGAGACATTTCCGTTTATTTTTCAAGTAAAACAGGTGACAAACGTGACACTCTGTCATCTTCCTATTACTGAAATGAAAAATGTTTCAGAAATATGTTTGTCAAATCTCGAAGCAATTTTTCACTTCAGATTGTGTAATTACATTATCTGTTATTATTATTATTATCTATGTTAGGCTTAGTTTCCGTAGTGTTACATTAAAAGTTTAACTTCCAAATCTTCCTGAAATTTCGAATTCCCAAATGAACAAAATCATTTTTCTAACTCAAGTTTGTCTTCAAAATATTTTCCCAACTAAAAATGATGAAATAACTTTGTCAACAATAGCATTTTGATTAAGTACACGGAGAAAATTTGTTCAATAAATTTTACCCAATTAGTTCGGTAAATGGAGGATATTACTGCATTTAGATAAAGTTTACAATTATTTTAGGATTTAATACAAAAAAACACTATAAATAATACAAAAGAGTTATGAAACGTAGAAAATTTAACATTTTTAAGTTTCGGTTGATATTGTAGGATTTCAGAAAATATTCAAATATATAGACTATCCTTTCCCCCAGTAGATAATGCTTATTAAGTTACTAAATAAAATTAGAATGTCTTTAAAAATTGACATGTAAAGATGCGGGTGATAAAACAAAAAGGGAATTTTCAACGAATTAGTTAAATTCTTATCCAAACTGATGAATCTTTAATAGAAAAAAATTAATTCTCATTGCAAAGAATGTTGAATAAACTTAATACAAGCATGAAGAACATGGGTCTCAAAATTAACGTAAATAAAACAAAGGTAATGGTGTTTCATGTCACTTCAGTTTGTTAGCTGTTTTTACAGCACATTCAGTTACAATAATGTGAAATCTTTTGAGCATATTGGAAAAGTTTTTTTTTCATCTCTATAGTTTCTCAATACCTTTTCACTTTTTTAATGTATGACTTACTACGAATTTTTTTAATATATGACTTACTAGGAAATTTTAAATTTTTTCGTTCGCTTAGACGTTACATTATGATTGACTCTGAAAATCACCTCCAAGGTTAAAATTTGTTTTATGTCTAATTTATTTTTTTGTATGTATTTTTTTGTTATTATTATTGACTATTTATACTCTTAAAATGGATGGTTCTTTCTGATGAAGGCCCACAGATGAGGCCCAAACGTCAGTAACAAATAGAAATTGGAACACCATTTCTTTCTTAATTTTTTTCTAAAGTGATCGTAAGACCGAAATAAACATATGGAAAACTTGTTTTTCTCTCATATTTTGACCATAATTTTTGTTTTATTTACGTTAATTGTGAGGCCCATGTTCTTCATGCTTGTATTCAGTTTGCTCAGCATTCTTTGCAAGTCTTCGATTGACTCTGCCATAACAACCTTATCATCTGCGAACGCTAACCCACGTACCCTCATTGTCCTGAGATCCACACCTTCATCGCCGAAGAGGGCCATTCTTAGACACTTGTCCATGAATATTATAAATAGCCACGAGGATATAAAGCATTCCTATCCAACACCTTGCATAATATCGAACCACTTACTCAGTTTCCCATTAACCCTTACACTCGCTTTATGAATACATAATTTGTTATAAATAATAGTGTAAGATTTATTAATGTTTTTCGATATTGAATAAGCGATTCTTGTCTTTAATTTTCAGTAATATTCAAACATTAGGGAATTTAATAAAATACATTTGTTATTTTTATCAAAAATTGCATAAGCAAATTCGCAGTTTCGTATTTTTTTAAGATACTGGTACTTTTCTTCAAAAGTACTTTGTTCGTGTTGCTATTGATAACTCAGTAAAGTACATTGTAGTTTAGTGAAAAATGTGGTTTTATAAACAAATTGCATAAATATGAAATGTTTTCCAAAAGAGGCAACTTTTCAACAAAAAAATTCATTTCTAACCAAACAGTTGAATATTCAACGAAATAGATCAATTTTCTACAAAAAAAAAATGAATTTTCAACGAAATAGATACATTATCAACCAAAGGCATAAAGTTTCAACTAAAATAATGATTCTTCAACAACAAGACAATTTTAACCAATTATTTTAAATTTCAACCAAGATGTAGTTTCAACAAAAAATGTATTAGCTGATATATCAAATTAAAAAGGTTTTAATTGTAAAGAAAAAAAGAGTTGGATTCATACAAAAAAGACGAAAAATGAAATTTTTACCAGAGGGGATTAATTTTTAAACCAAAAAGACGATTTTGGACCAGAACAGTTGAGTTTTCAACCGAGAAAGATTTTTCAGTCAAGAAAGAAAAACATTTTCAAACAAATTATAATTCAAGGGGAAAAATCATTTTTCAATCAAAATTAAAATTTGTGAAAACTATTGGTTTTTTGAGTTTATGTCTTTATTTTTTAGGCGATATTTAGGTCTTGTAGAAGTTTGGGTAGAACAA